>VZUA01076604.1:2558-14461 GCA_013401035.1 Horornis vulcanius | reverse complement strand
TTTTTTTTGCTGTCATGGCTAGATTTTTGTTCTCTTGATTTGCCTTTTGGAACCCATGCGATTTTAGCACCCAGAAGTTCTTTTGGCAAGGGTTTTCACAGTTTCACTACATTTTAATGTTTGTGTGAGATGGGATTGGTGCACAAACGATAATACGCCCTAACAACCAGGACAAAGCCAAAGTGTATTTTGCCTTTCCTAGAAGGTCCACTAAGGTTAGGATTTAAATATCTAACATCACGTGCATTTAAAATTTGACTTCCATATGGCAGGATTTCATTTTTAAAATTGTTTATTGGGATTTTGTAGATCACATTTATGGGGAGAGAGCAGAAGGTGGAAGAGGTGTTAAGTTATGGAGCAATGGGGCATGTGTGAGGGATTTGTGACTGCCTTTGCCTTGGCACTTTTAATGTGCCCAGAGGCTAGAGCAGTAAGGCTTGGCCTGCATATCTGTACATCCTGCATGAAGCTAGAAAAGAGATAGAAAACATTTTTCAAGCATTAATTCCTCAATATTTTTTTTCTGTATAGAGTGAGAAGAGCCAATATTCCACATGGCTGTCATGTCCAAGTGCATGTAAGAGCACACTGAGCACATTGGCTGAAATTGTTCTAGAAGCTCCAAGCATTGTTCTGTGGTTTCTTCTCTTTCCAAGCACCTTTTTTTCACTGATTTCTGTCCAGAAACACAACCTGGAGTGCCCAAGGGCTGTGGCAAAGCCAGCTGTCATGACATTTCCAACCTAACCCGAAGTGCAGGAAATACCCCAAGAAAGCTTGTTTTTATAGGGTCCCTGAAGGCTTGCATATGTCAGATATGCTTATCCAGACCAAACCCAGCCTTCCTGAAATTCACCCCTCACTAACATTAATGCTTTTTAACATGTCAACTTGAGTAGTGTGAGATTTTTGGCAATCAGGCAGTAGTAAAGATTTGCTTACTGCTGTTTTGGAATGGATGTTGGTTTGTTTATTGCAATTCATGCCAAAGGAATATTTCATAACAAGTAATATATTTCAGCCTATTCATTCTTTTCATGATTTTCACTTACTGTAGGGTTTTTGTTTCAAAAGCTTGTGTTGTTCAGCAGTGGCTAAATACATAAAGCAAAAGGAGGTGAAAATCAAAAAGGTGATTTTGTAAGATGCTATCCTTTTCTTCATAATTTCAAACTTAAAATCTCAGACTGGTGAACAGCAGTTCAGAAACATGGGAGAACTGCTAAAACTGTCACATTTTCAAGTATCAAGGTTTTACAGAAATGGTGACTTAATCTAAAACCTTTTATTTATTCTATCACTTATCCTTGTTTCTTGGCTCATCTACCTTAAGTGAATATTTTAAATCATGTTTCCAGTGTAAATATGAACAGCAAGAAAGCTGAAATGAGTTTTACATCACCACTTAGCTCTCATCAGGCTTAAATTTTGCTTCTGCAAGCTTCGATTGTTCAAAACTGCACCAAAAATACCTTTAAAGGGTTTTCAATGCCTGACATTAATTTCCTTAGATATGTAAATATTAACCAAATATTTTTGTAGGGTTGTCTGTTTTGAGGCAGTAGGAGGTTGAATAAGTATTAAGCCCCCAGGTAAGATTCCTTGTCTAACGCAAAATAAAGTCACATGGGCCCACTGTTAATACGGAAGGCATAATTTTTCAAAAAAGGAGAAGTTTGTTATGCATTCCTTTTAACTTCTAAAGTCAGCAAAGTTTGTGTTCCTGGTAAAATACCCAGAATTGGAAGATCTGCTGAGAGCTGCAGAACTCATCTCAGAAATGCAGCTCTCTGTGTCCCATTGTCATTATCTGATTTAGAATGCAAGATATACCCTGCATTGGAAGATACAATCTACATTTCCCAGTGTGTTAATAACTTGACCCCCTCCAAAGGTCCTGCTGTGTGTATTGAAGCTGTCTATTAATTCCCTTATGGACTGCTGGTTTTGGTATTTAATCTCCAGGAAGAATTTAAGAAGGTCAAAGTCCCCTTCTTTGAGGAATTCCATACAAGTAATAAATCAAAGTGCATTTGCCCCTCAAAGAGCTAGAAGTCTGGGAGCTGTTGACAAGAGACCTTTGGACTATTTATACTGCTATTAGAAAGAGGGGGAAGGGCAGGGAGATAGTTACTGTAGTTTAATAAGTATGGGAAGATGGTTAATACACATGGATTTTCAGCCCCACTGTGACATTTGTTTTATGTTAAATATAGTGAAGGGGTCAAGATCTCTTTTCACACCACTGCAATCCTACGGACCCCCTTGGTCTGTGCATAGTGGCTAGAATTCAGATGATGCTGGATTTCTTGGAGCAAAGAAGTTTAGGATAATAAAAACTCAGCAAAACTCCCATAGAGGAATCTGCTCACAGAATTTCTGTGTAGGTAGGACATCAGCACAAAGCTGCACTAAGCCCAAAGACCAAATAGAAAAAATCCCTAAAAGGTGCACTTGATAGCACTGGCTTAATCTTAAATCCCGGCTTCAAGCAAATCTTCCCCTGTCTGCAGAGGACTTCCAAGACAGCAGCATTAGGGTCTCCCCACTGCTGGGAGAAAAAACCAAAACCCACACCAAAACATTCAAGGACTAAAATTTACCAGGTCATAATATAGAGGTTCCTTGGTTGGAGACTCACTGGGTACTTCATGCCATTGAAACGGCCATGGAGATATAGCCAAAATTTCTGAGGGTCATTTCAAAGCATGCATCTGTTGCAGTGACTCTGGGCACATCTGAGGTTGCTGCAGAGTTCTTGGGCTCTTACAACGCCCATGCACAACTCATGCCTCACAGACTAGGGCCAAGAGGCTTGGTGATGTAATGGTATTACCCCAGATCTCTGAATAGCTTACTGGACTTTCTAGCTCTGCTTTCCAAGGAAAACAAAGTGTGATAGCACTGTTTGTTCATGTGTTTGTTGATCCATCTGTCTCTTCAAGCCTGATGGCCAGTTCCTATTAGGTTTTGGCAGTAGAAGACACTTCAAGGCATCACATTCCTGCAGCCTGATTTAAATGCCTGTGATACAGAGAGCCTAGAAATACCCCCACAAAATAAAAGCTGTTATATAACATCAAGTTATTAAACTTCAGGAAATGCACAAGGAAAGGACACCAAAACTGAGACTTTGGTTTGTTCAGTAGCTTGTGAAGCTACTTCCCATGAAAAAGCAGTGGAGGCCAGGGACAGCAGTAGTGAGTTGCCTTGTGAAAGTATTCTGCAAATTCTCCCTAAAAAGGTGTAATGAAATTTTCCCAATAATCTGGGAAGAAAACAACTTTTCAGCCCAGCTTTCACAGGGAGATGAAAGTTAAGGCTGCAAATACAAATTCTCCACAACAGATCCAACCACAATGGCACGGGCTGTGCTCCCTGGGGCTGCAGGACAGCGTCCCCCTGCAGCTCAGCAGAGCAGCATCCTCCCATCCTCCCCCTGCCGTGCCCTCAGACACGCTGGGAGCTGTCTCTGCGCGGCACCTTCGCAGCCCAGGTGTGGGCAGATAATGGCTCCGACTTCCCTTTTACTGCTGCTCTTATTTTATCTGCACTGAGATACCATCAGTGACAAGGCAAGTGTGGGGAGATTTCTTTGACAGTCCTCTCATGACATCTGATTACAAACGGCCTGGGCTTATCCAACGCCTCCCCTGGCTGATAACTTCAAAGGGACTGGCTGTCCTTTCTCTTGCTTCAGCTGCCCAAAGAGCTCCTCTTCCAGGGCTCTGATTTTGGCCAGGCTTTTCATAAAATGCATCAGTGTCACTGTGTTCACAGGGCAGGATCTGAGAAGGAATTGGGGCTTCTGGCCTGACAAGCCTAAACTTGGATGGGCAAATCTGCTGAACATTGAGGTTTTATGAACTTTTCAAATTATTTTTGTGTGTTCATGGGATTCAAAAATTTGATTGAAGTCATGAACTTTTCCTCTCCTCCTCCTGTCATTTGAAACTAAGTTGTTTTTTTTTTTTTCCAAGAGTGATTAGTTCCATTAAAAGAGTATTTTCCAAACTAAATGGGAGTTCTGTGCTAGCATGTCCAGACAGGAGATGTGATGAATCACAAGATGGAAGAAAACTTTGGAATGAAAAGCCCATCACCATGATTAGAAAATGTGGATAAAATCCTGGCCCAGTGATGTTAGCAGCAAAATACTATTGCCCGCTGTAAGACCAGGTTTTCATCAGCTACTTTTTTGTTTCATTAGAGTTTTTCTTCTCTCCTCCTTCTCTTGGGATCTGTGTTTGTTTTCCTTCAGCCCACTCAAAGGCTTTTTTTTCCTCCTTATTTTTGAATAGCTTTCATATTTCTTCTATCCACAACTGTTTCTTAGGCTGCTTCCCTTTGATAGAACTTATTCTCAGCCCACTTAGAGTTCAACTAAGATGTTTCAGGAGCCTAAGACAAAATAAATTCGCCTCTGGAAACTTCATTCTTTCCACAATTTTCTGTGGCTTTCACCACCATGCCAGCAAAAACTAGATGCCTTACATGTATTTTGAAAGGAGCTTGGTTTGCAGGGTAAGTTTCCCACTGCCAGAACAAGCCAGGGTAGCTAACAAAGCACAATGCTTATGGATGGCAGGAGGCACTATCAGAGAATTTTTTTTTCCCATTAGGCTGGCTTTGCCTGGCAGTGAGAAGTGATGACCACTGAAACCACCCAGAGCCAGTGTGGTCCTGAAGGTTGGCACCACTGGAACTGTCCCCAACACCTAAAATTCAGTCAGTGTCAGAGTTGTGACACTCATGTAAACCAAGCATGGGATTTCTGCCTCCTCCCCATGATTCAGGAGCTGAATCTCCTATTTTCTGCCTGTTTATCTGTTGGTAGAACTGAAACCCCCTGGTGACGGTGCATAGCTGCACTAACAAGGCACAAGAAGGCACAACCCATGTCCTTGATAGTTTAACAACTTAGTTTAGCTGTTAATGTCTTAGTTTAACAGCTGAAAATTAACTGTGCTGTACTATCAGTTACATTTCCTACTATCCACAGAGTGCACTTAGTGTTTGAGGCCTCAGTTACATCTTCTGAGATGAAGATCAACATTCAAAATTATTCACTGTAAAAAAAATTGCAAAAGGAGTCATTTTGCACATCAGTTTTGCTTCCAAAAATTATTTTATGTGAATGTCTGCTGCCCATAATTCCTTGTGAGTATTCAAACTTTGGAAAGGTAGTATTTTTTAGCTGATAGCCTGAGAAGCTCCTGGGGTGATAGTCAAAGAGCATGAAATCCTCTGTACATCACACATTAAGGAAACAATCCCAACACTTCTCCAAATCAAAAGGACACCTCTAACTGTGTTCACCCCTTCCTCTCCCCCTGAAGGTGGGGGGGCCTCCAGGTCCTGCATGCTGGCTTCTGCAGTAGAGAGGGATGTTCTGAGCAGCACAGCCCCACCAACCACGCTTGTCAGGTGATGGATGTGGTGTGCTCTAAGCTCCTCTCTGCTTGGGCCTGTTTCAAGCACCCAGGTTATCAGGGTGCTGCCATTATAAATGTAAACTGCAAATGGAACATCAAACAACAGCCCTGTCCTGCACAGCGTCACTGCCACGGCCTGGACAAGGAGGAGCTGCCTGATCATTTCCAGCTCTCAAAGTGCTGGGGAAGGGCTGGGGAGTGACCGGGATAAAGAGCAGCATTCACAACAGCCTCAAACCCCTTCTGCAGGAGGGCTAAGGTCATGCTTTACTCCTACACCCAGCTTTGTTATATTAAGTATAATTCTCTTTACTTTATGAAAACAGGTTAAGAAGAAGAACTGGAGATATTTGGATTAATGTACAAGAACAGGAGGATTAAGAGGCCCTGTCAATTAAGGTGATCCCTTTAAGGCTCTGCCCTTTCACCCCTGGAGATTGGCTTTAATTCCTGCTCAGACTGATGTGACTAAACCCCTTCTAATCTGACAGCTGATAGAGGTCAGAAGTTAAACGTGTCCAGGCAGCAATAGACACCATTCTCATGGTCTCTGTCCTCAGGAGTCACTCTGACACCCTCAGACATCCCACACAGCAATGAGAAGGGTTCTGTGGTTTTTTTGGCACCTTGTGGTGCTGACTCTCTAAATTGGGATTCTTGCAAATCTCATCCTTCATGGTTTTGTCCCCCCTGCCCTTCATAACGCTCTGGCCCCCTGAGGATGCTGCAGGGCAAGTGACATCCTCACCACAGGCTCACCCTGACCCCCAGGGTGATGTTTCAGTATTTTCCACGTATGGCTGTGTGGGTGGGAGGCACCATTTGTAAGCAGTGACCCTGGTCCAACTGCAGCACTCGTGGATGGAAAGGAACCAGGCTGTGCCATGCAAGCAGGCTCAGGGATCATCCCACCCTGCCCTGTGGTCAGTGGTGTAGCTTCCAGGGGTCCTGTTGCAGAGAAGATGAGTAGATTGCTTCAGAGATTGTCCACCCACCTCATTTAGACACCTCTGTTGGAAGGTGTTGTGTGTGTGTCTGTCTCACACGCTGATGGGGAATGGGGCAGACACAGCGTTGCCTCAGTCCCTTAACCAGCTGTTGGCTGGCCCTGAGGCCAGTGAGATGGATCTGCTTCTTGTCACAGAGGCTTGCAAAACCTAAATCAAACCAAAGCACGTTGTTATCTAGAAGTGAATGTCATGTCCTAAGAAGGATGCTGAAGATGGTTTATGAGCTGTGAGATCTTCCAACTTGCACAGTAAACCACCATCAAAATCCATGCCTCAGCAGTACTGAGGTTAGTGATAGCCAGGGCTGAGGCCTGAGCAGACTAACATGAATAAATGTCTTATTTCTCAGCTGTATGAACAAAGGAATTGTGACTCTCTGAGGCTGTGTTTTACCCTGCAAACAATTCCTGTGGGTTAGGCTTGGGACCTTGCTGTGATCTGTTTTCTCTCTAACATCTTCTACTTGTTCTGGTTCAGAAGAGAACTCTGAAACCCAGCAAAATAGAGCCAGCAGCTCTTTCAGGCCAAGCATCACTGATAAAATTCACAATGCTTATGCTGAAAAAGCAGAAGAGCTTTTTTTTCCATCTCAGGTAGCTAAAAGATATTTCTGGGTCAGAGTCATGCAATGGTTTCTTTCTTCTTCTGTGGCCGGGCGTAGCAGCAGCTGGGATGGGGAGCGTGGGGAGCTATAGGAACAAAAGCAGGGAGGAGTAGAAGCCTAGGCCCCACACCCCTCAGAAGTCCTCTTCTACTGGTCTGTTCCTACTTTTCTGTTTGTGTCTGCTTTTCCCTTTCTTGCTCCTCTTTTCTGCTTCCTGGGTTCTCACAGCCTTTGCAGTTAACAGCCAGATATTTGCCCTTCCCTCTAGAGCCACGGAACTGGTGTGTGCCTTCAACAAGCCCACCACAGGCTCCTTTTGCTGCAGCTCAGGGGCAAAGGCCCTGCTTGCAGCCCTGTCTGGCAGGATTAAGTTGCTTTTCCTGAGCATCACCTACAGGAGCTGGATGACCCTGCATGCCTGGCCTGTCTCAGGGCCAGTGCAAGGTTTGCCTTCCCCCACCTTGCACCACAAATGCTGCAGCCCCACAGAGGACTCCTTGGGTACCCCTAGGGTCCAAAACTCAGCACATGTATGAGGGTCTGACCACAAAAAGAAAGCTTGGATCAGTGTTTCAATATTGAAAGAACAAGGAACATAGGAAGACAGATGCCATTTCTCAGCCACCCAGATGTGGAGAGCGAAGTCACTGTAGTCAGGGTGGGTTTGCCTTACTCTACCTCCATGCTCAGCAGCTCCTCTCAGCACATGGTCTAGATTAAGCCTCATTCTCTTTTAAGCCTTTAAATCATCATGAGCTCTCCAGTCCCCCAGTGGGCTCATCTTGGAAAATCTTGCAATAGCTCCGATTTCTGCCAAATCATTCAGATCTTAGCTTTCAACTTGTCTTTCACCCCAGGGCTTTGGCTTCCCCATTGGTAGAAGGATAAAGGTCTTGCACAAAGGCCTCGGGAGAGATGTGCGTGGGCTCGCTGGTGCTGATCTGAAGCAAAGACAGAGTTTGTGTGGGGGTGTGCTTATGTAAAACTCAGAGCTCCAGTTCACCTCAGGGGCCACCCACAGTCTCCAAAATTAATTATTTGCTTGTATATTTTCCCCACAAATAAGATTCATTTGTGGGGAGGGGAACACTGGCCTTGGGGATGGTGAACTTTGCTGTTCAGACAGATGTTTAGTTTGTACTTAAATCTGGTCCAAACCCACTTCTGAATGGTTTCACAGAGGTGAGCTGATGATCTGGACATGACCTGATCTCTTAGCTCATCTGTGCTGTATGGAGAGAGTGCTCTTCTCAGGAGTGTGTTATGGATTCCTGACCCTGCCATCAGTTTTATGTTCTTAGATTCAGGAAGTCTTGGTGACTTTTTAGTCCTCTAGCAGACCAAGTGCCAGGATTGCATAGAGTGGCTGTGGTACAGCTCACTGAGGTACATGTGATGAGTCTAGAGTCTGTCAGCCACCTTGGCAAGCAGCCCATGGGATCCAATTAGCACTGGGCTTTCTTTGTATGTGTTCACACCACAAGGTGACAATTTTGCCACAGTAGAGGAGATCAGGGAGCTAAGACGTGCAAGTGGAAGACTTAACAGCACATGCACAGCCATCCCTGCCTTGTCCAGGGGAAGCATTGGGATATACACCATGGCTGGGATCTCTAGACCCAGGTAGCTGTGCTAGGGGTACTCCTTGTTATGCCTTTTTTCATGGTGATCTGTCAGTCTTACATATTCCCTGCAAGGCTTATTTTAGTGTCACAAATGTGTTCTTAAATTCATTAATTCATTATGTACCGTATTTTTCAAACAGATCCCTTAAGACTAACTTCATTGTCCAGCAAGCTGTGGGTACAGCCTTTCAAGTTCATGTCAAACAAACAGCAGCTGATCCAGACAGAACCTACTCAGAAATTAATAAAACCTTCCCAAGACTAAAGGGTGAAATGCTGCATAGTGTGTGTGTCATCTAATAAATACACCTGTTGAATGAAGGGGTAAGCAAAGAGAGGAAGGGAAATGTTGCCTGAGACCTCCCCAGGGTTGGCTGCCAGCTGCTGTTTGAGCAGCACACGTAGCTGTGAGAGCTGGATTTGTGGGGAAGGGAAGGGAAGGGAAGGGAAGGGAAGGGAAGGATGTGTGGGAGAGAGGCTCCTGCCACTCAAGCACAACCTGTGCTAGCCTAGGTCTTGCTCCAAGAGCCCAGTCCCTAAACTCACCCAGACACTGAGCACAAGCAGCCACTTTGACTCTGCAGCCCCAATTCCCTGGAGGCTAGCCAGGGATTAAGTCAGTAAATAAAAACATTGCATTTTCTTAAATCTTGGAAAAGAAGATGAAAACAAAGGCCTAGCATTTTGCATGCAAGGACGAGCTGACTTTTTTTTCAGATTCCTGCTGTCACCACATCCTCCCTATGTAGAGAGGAAGTCAGTGGATGAGGAGCTCTGCCACCCCAATTTCATGAGGCTGAATGCCTCCATAGCAAACAGCATTCTCACAAGTTACAGAGCAGCACTGCCTGATGCCACAATAGAGATAAGAATGTACATACCATGCTGTGGAAAGAGGGGGAAAATACTCTTGAATACTTTGAATCCCTGATGCTTTTTAGGATACATTGTCAGGTTCTCTGAAAATATTGAGGTGCCTCTCTAGAGAAACTTGCCATCACATACATGTCTCATCAGGTCCTTTATCCTCATGCTAGATCACTTCTTCCCAGCCTTTCTGCCATTGCAATGTCCCTAAATCTTATTCCCTAACACAACACATGCTAAGGAGAGAGTGTCCAGACCTGGCTGTTTATACAGTACTGCATAAAGATTAAACTGTATTCCATACCATGAACATTTTCCTGTCAAAGAATATTCCTAATGTGCTTTGAGATCCATGGATGAAAAGATCTGTTAATAAAAATAATTTATTACTGCAAGGTTATTGCTAAAGGTCTGTCAGCTTTTCCTTTGTAATTACATACATAGGAGCTTCCTGCAATATTACAGAACATCTCCCTAGGCTGACATTTGGCAAATCATGTCCCAGTTCTGAGCCATTTAATTTTTTTTAAATTTTAATTATTAATTTTTTGAAAGCTTGTGTTAACCAGTTTTAACCTGAAAAGTGAAGAAACAGAACCAAAACAATTATACCTGGACTGTAAAACTGCACCCTGGTGATTTACAATGAAATGATTGTCTGGATTAGCTAACTATTGTTCTAGCATCACCACTAAGTGGGACAGAAAAAAATAAATACAAGGTTAGAAGCAATATTTTCTTTTCTATGAGGGCATGGAAAATCATGGTAGCTTAGCACCCCTTCTCAACTACAACTTTTCCCCTGAAGCAAGTATGAATCATGTGGACAGGAGCACAAATAAATCTTCCTGCAGACATACTTGTGTCTGCAAGGTTTTCATTTAGTTTGCCTTTGCCAGCCAGTCAGAGTGTGAAAATACAGTAGCTGTTCAGTGAGGTGAGGAATGATCACTTTTTAACTACAAGAAATTAATTTGTAAAAAATGGTTTTAAAGAAAGAAATAGGGTTTGCTCTTTCTGGCAATACGACATACTCTACACAGGCAGTGTGATGGAAATGCTTCCTGTGTGCTGCTCTTCAGTGCTCCCTGTGTCCTGGCACATCAGTGCACTCAGTTCATTACTCACATGTTCTTTTCCTGAGCAACTTGGCTTGGATGGGCAGTTTCTGCAAGGATGAGGACGAGGACTTTCAAATCCCTGTGACCCATCAATGACCACAGCAGTTCATTGTTGCACTTTGCCTGTCCTGTAGGGAAGTACATCAGACTGATCCAGCCACCCAGGCCACCTTCCAGCTACTCTGGCCTGACTTTCTAGCAACACTAGGTAGGAGATGGAAGATACTGCTCCAGGCCCTGAGGCAACTCGAAACAATTAAGTAGGATTAAACAGGGACAAAACAGGAATGGGACAATTGTTTCTTGCTTTTACCAGCACTGGAGTAGAATCTGATTGTAATTGAGTCCTATTTACTGTCCTGATCAGAACAGAGATGAATGTCCAGATAAAATAAAGCATTTTTTAATAAAGAGTTTCTGATTAAAAATAGCAGGGTAGGGGATGGAGAAGGGGGGCCTGTGTGCAGCACTGTGTGTAACTTGCTGATGAGTGCCTGGACTTGCTCTGCAGAGTGTCTGATCTTAGCCCAAGTGCCCTCATCCTCAGCCATGCAGAGCAAGGGGTCCTCTTGTGCCACCTCAACAACCCACACAGACTATGATCACCCCTCCCTAAAGTGCTCCTTAAATTGGTTATCCACACTTGGCGGAAGGGTTGGAACTAGATGATCTTTAAAGTCTGTTACAACACAAACCATTCTGTGATTCTGTGAACCTATGATTCTATGACTTTACAAAACCATCCTGATAATTAATTTCTGGGAATACTCACCAGGACCATATGACTGGTCCCTTTCTGAAATTACATTTTCTCTGCAGTACATTTAAAAAACTGGACCTTGGTGGTGGAGAAAAATAAGGAGACTTTCATGAGAGAGTTTTCAAAAAGCAATATAAAAATGGCATCTCCTTGTTAATCAGGAGATGCAGAGAGAGCATCAGTCAGACTGTGAGGTACAGGTAAAGAGATAACCTCAGAGGTATTATCTTCTATATGAAGAAAATCTAGGATAAGGACAACAAAGTATGCAATACAACAACAAATGCATAGCGTTACTGAAGCCTCAGTGCAGAATGTCAATAAAACAAACCATTCTGCATTCATGTTTTAAAGGAAGTCAGTTATTGTAACACACTATGACACTGCCTTATGAGATGTTTGCCCAGGTTTCATATCTGAAAGTGGAAAATTATTTAAACTTACTATAGGGTTCAAAATGTTGCAAAATTCTTGATAC
>VZUA01076602.1:239-10998 GCA_013401035.1 Horornis vulcanius | reverse complement strand
AAAAAAAAAAATCAAAGGGATGTCAGATGTGCTGGGAAACTGGGTCACTGCACAGCAAATGGAATTTTATGTGAAAATATGAAGAAAATGGTGGGTAAAAACATGAAACACATGAAGCTAATGAGAACAGCTCACAAAGCAAAGCCTTTGGAGCAGCAGTTGCCTGGTTTACCAAAAGAACTGAACATTTGAGAAATCAGTTTCCAGGAAATAAATCAAAACCTGAGACACTGCTAAGATACCTGGCTACACTTCAGTGCAGGAGCATTGTTTTCATCATATGGGCTACGGTCAGGGAGCAGATAAGCAGGATATGGCACCTGCTCCAATTTCATTGGATTTTCTCAGATTTCCTCGTTTTCAGCTGTTGTAGCCAGTCTTCTGAAGCTGAAGAAAACTGAATTTAGTCCTTTTTCTGGGGAGAGCTGCAGAGGCTTGTGTCTATTAAGGCAAAGGGAGAGGACCCTGTGAGGCCTTGAGAGAAATCCCATTACAAAAGCAGTGGGGAATTTTAAAACATCCCTTTCAAAAGTTCTGATAATATCCAGTGTAGCACTTGATGGAACAAAGAGCTCCTTGTTAAAAGCTGTCAGCTGCTTCAGGGGACTGGGAGGAGGAAATACGGCAGATCTGGAGCAGGCGGATTTCCCTGGTACACAGTGGGAGGTTTGAGGATGCTGCATGGACTCCTTGATATGAATAGGCAGTTGCAGGTCAAGAAGTTCTTTGGGACTTGACTGAGGAATGTCAGATGGAAAGCTGGAAAATTTTGAATGGAAAAGTGTGAAAACTTATTTTTTCTCCTTCATATTTCTAGATCATGGCATTTAAGTTCAGGAATAACTCCAGGACATTTCTTCTGAGTGGGTGGGACACTGCATGCCAAGTTTCAGCTGTAATGGGGAGGACGAGTTTGAAACACACCTGCACATTCCTCTTCTTTAGTCCAATGCCAGAGGACTTCTCGGGGTGGGGGGGGATGTAGTGTTGGGCTAGAGGGTGATGAGGGTGGTAAACTAAGAATCTGTATGACCTAAAGTGGTAGTACCCCCAGCAGGCAGAGAGTGGAAGGAGAGGTGGTGTGTGCTGGGTGTCTTCACCACAAAACTAGGTCTCTGTGCACATACAAACAGGATAAAACATATTTTCAGTTGGCATTCCAAGCTAAAGCCATCGAGGTAGAAACACACTGGTGTTACTCGATAAATCGTAAGCTGCCTTCTTGGAGGAAATAGAGCGTTAAATAGAAAATCTAAGTGAACTCTGATGAACCAAATGGCCTAGGCTTGTTCCATCATTTTTTATTAATTGCACCAGGTGGCTCATTTTGTGTCTCTGAGGGTAGATCAGAATGCACTGTTCTTTCTCTGAATTGTCACTTAGGCTCTGATTACTGGAAGCCTGAAGTGATGGTGACAAACTGTCCTCCCCAGGTGTTCTCTGGTAGAGAGATTTAGGAGAAGGACCACCACATGGATGCAGAACCTGCAGAAGCCACCAGAATGATGTTCAAATAGAGGCTTGAGGTGACATGGGGCTTAGTGCCCCACAGGAACAGAGTGAGGCTGTTGGGGTGAAAACCACCATGCCAGTGCTCTCCACTGCTGCGTTTTTCCTATGTTGCCTCCTCCTGAGGGCAAGATGGCTTTCAGATGGATTCTTACCCAGACATGGGGATAAGTGGGTGGGAGACAGACAGCAAATGGCCTTCTGCAGCAATGCTGAGTTCAGAATGCCCCTTGTTTTTATTTTAAAAGAGGTTCTTTGGCATCAATTGTAGGTGAATGAGTTTTTCTTCAGCCTTCAGNCCCAGACATGGGGATAAGTGGGTGGGAGACAGACAGCAAATGGCCTTCTGCAGCAACGCTGAGTTCAGAACGCCCCTTGTTTTTATTTTAAAAGAGGTTCTTTGGCATCAATTGTAGGTGAATGAGTTTTTCTTCAGCCTTCAGCTTCTTTTTTGTGCTCACCTCAGGTGCCACTGAGCCACCACAGCAATGACAGCTCATCCTTTAGTTGGAGGATGTCAGTTGCCAATGCAGAGTATTGATTTCTGCTGATTGCTAATTAGTAGGTGGAACTGGAACTTTACGTGGAGAAATTGAGCTGACTCAGGCAATTGTAAATGTTACTCAGGCCAGTGGAAATTTCCCAGCTAGCATTTAGCTGTGAGCTTCTTTGATACAGGCAATTCCCTAGGGAAAACATCTCACCCTCTCTTTGCCTTGGTGTCTGAAGCAGCTGTGCAGGAGACTGGTACCTCTCCCTAGCCTAGGGCAGGGAATTCAAAGGAGGGGATCAGCCCTCACATCAGAATATGAAACTACGTGACATATTCATACTTTTAAATCAACTGCTTCTGATCTGTTGGGAGTTCATCTGCCTTCAGAATAGTATTTACATGGATAATGTAGTACACCTCCAAGGGTAGGCAAGCAGCCACCTCCCATTCAAACTGATTTTCATGGATATTATATCTGCACCAACAGTTAGCTTTAAATCCCAACTCCTGATCTGTGTGGAGTAATTTCTGGCTGGTCTTGAAAAAAATGGTAAAAAAAGAAAAGACTGCTTAAAGCAAGATGCGTGCAGGACAAGAAATCCCTCTACATGAATTCTAAGCAATGGATCCTCTGTCGTCCCTTGAGATTTATTCAGCTAAATTTTGCTATTTTGATGTATCTCCTCTGTGCTTTGATACATTTTTCTCCCTGCCAGCAAGTCACATCTTAAGCAATACAGATACTTTGCAATTAACTAGCATTTTGAAGAGTCAGTTTCCCCCTCCTCTCTCTCTCTCCAGTCTTCATCTGGTATTATGCTTGCAAAGTCAGTGGCAACTGGAAAACTAATCCTGTTAACCTCACTGTAGGATTTCTGAAATTAACTTTCTAGAGGGGAGAAGGATCTTACTTCTTACTGCATGTTGAGACTTCAGAATTACTCCCTTCCCTTGAGCCATACTGCTTTCATATTTCCATAATGGATGCTGTATAAAACTTAAGACAGGTATTCATGTTAACAATGTTAGTCAAAAATCATATTAGGGTGTCAGTATGGTCATGTGGGATAAGATTAGTGCTCCAGCTGATCAGGATCCACCTTCAACTTCTCTAAAGGAACTTTTAAATTGATTATCTGTGCAACCTAATCTAGTGGGAGGTGTCCCTGCCCATGGCAGTGGGGGTTGGGAGCAGATGATCTTTAAGGTCCAATTCCTTAAAACTTTATGATACCCATCAAATTTTTCTCGTCTTCCACTTGATAACGAGAATGAAGTGCAGTCTAGCACCAAATTGGTTTTCCAAATCTCTTCTGAAGGCTTGGACAGCTCAAAAAGTTGTCCTCTGTTTAGCGTAGGGATTTTTCCACACAGCTGTGTTATTCTGTGTCTTTTGTGAAAAAAAAAATGAAGTTACACAAAAAATCTAGTTTGGATTAATTAGACATCATACATATTTATAAAAGACCTTCTTTCAGCTCATTTTATGGCTTGGTTTACTAAGTTTTAAGGAGGTAAGATGACTTTTCCAAGAGCACACAGGGCCCTAATGTGTCAGCTTTGATGAGCTCTCTGATCCTGGTGGGTGTAGAGGTGTTATGGATGCTTCAGGCTGCGAAAGAGCAACTCAGCTGACTCTCTGTGCTGAGAAGGCAGAGTTGCCTGTAGAAAAACTCTGTCTCAACATGCTGCAGCTTTCTCCTTTGTTTTATCCAAAGGTGAGAAATATTTATGAGTCACATGGCTCATAGCGTGGCAGAGGTCTCTCCAAGGGATGCGTGACCTCGTGCTGGTGAGGAGCCCTCGCAGCGAGCGCGTTGTTGCTGGGTGATACCTCTGTGTCTGCAGCCTGCTGTCTGTGGCAGGAGCACAGGAATGCAAGGTGGCTTGTAAATAAATTACGTCATTTGGATGGTATGAAAGCTGCCTGAAAATGTTTTGTATTCCTTTCCTGGAGGCTCCTAGATGTGCAGAATAGCTGTGCAGGGGCCTAGTTGTTGTTGTAGTTGTTGCTGCGGGGCCTTAAGTTTGTTGATAACATATGTTAAATTCAGCTTACACTGAGATGCACCAAAGGGGGTTGGCAGTGTGAAGCTGTAATTAAGCCTCCACAGAATTTGGGCTTCTGGGGCATGTAAGTTAACACAGGGAAAACTTGGTTTGACTTTAATGGAAAAATTGCGAGCAAAGAAAAACTTGTAATTGGTTCATCAGAAACCTCTGCATTGTGAAGCTTCTTAGATTTATTTATGTTTTGAAATCAAAGGTTGGTCAGGTGAGATGGGCTTCTCAGTCAGTGTCAGTATTCAGCATTCATGGAGAAGATGGCTTTGCTCTTATACATCTTCCATACCTAAATACCACTCATCTCCTGTATGAAGGACAAAGGACACCTGAGTCAGCAAATCCAGCCCTCTGACATCACAAGCAGCCATATGGTGTGATGGCACTGGCACCAGTGGAACCTGTTCTTTTACCATCCCTCCAGTATTCTTTGGCAGCACTGGTTCCTCAGCATGGCAAAGGAGGGGAAAGCACCCAGCATGCAGAGGGCTTTCTGGGGCAGGACAGCTGCTGACTGGGACACAGATGCATCCTTGCTACCCTCTCCAGCCAACTTATCCTGCCAGGTCATGCAGGAGTCTGGGACAGAGCCTTGGAGCATGGTAACCACTCACAGCCAGAGGAGGAGAAGAGTTTAAACTGCTGAATCACACCGCATGCTTCAATTTCTGTGCAAGGGAGATGTGGGGAAAGAGCTTGTTCTTGACATCAGATATGTCATCTGCCCTTAATAACCTATGATCAACTCATTTTTTATCTTCTTCTGTATTTAGCGTGGCACTGGGAAACAATCACAGATCTGATGTTAATACACAGATAGCAAGCTAGTTAATCACAGCATTCAGATGGCTCTGGGGCTGCCTTGCTGTTTGGCAGAGATAAATTAGAGCATGCAAGTGATACGGAACAATATTTTAACATTATTAAAACCTGATCCCACATTTCAGAAGTTATTCTACCAATTACCATTCCAATAGAAGGTGGAAGTCTGTTTTCCATTCTTTGTGCAGAATATGCATATATCCATGTGTGAGTAATTGACACTGCTGGCAGTGTTTCTATTAATAAAGCTACTGTATATCAATAGAAGTGATTAATAGCTGCTTTGTCCCCAGATTACATTAGATCATTCAGTGCAGGGCATATAGATCCTTCCCCTGTGTCTCCAGGAAAGCAAATAGCCTGGTCTGTTTAAGGACACAGCAGTTCAGAGGGGATGCAGCTTGTGGGGCTGCTGGGCACCTGAACCTGCAGGAGAGGTTGCAGCAGATCTTGTGTCTGCAGCTTTGTCATTGGTGCCTTTGCAAACTTCCCTGCAAAGTTTTCTGGTAAAGGCCTCTTTGTGGCCCGCAAATCTTGTGGGTACAGTGGAGGAATGAGCTTGTAGAGAAGGTTTTTGGAGTTTGAGTTGTACTTTTTAAGGAAAACTGCTGCTACATGATGGATTCAGTCAAAGTCCCCTTCAAAACCCTTTGCAAACTGCTTTTCCCAGAGGGTTTTGTGATGAAGGTCACAAAAGGAAACCCTTTTCATGCACTGATGATGTATGCATTAGTAAAGAAATCTTCTGGGAGATCTTTGGTTTCTTTCAATTGCAACCATGCTAAATGTTGATATTTTGGACATTCAGAAAGGGTTCCTCACTGCAAGTAATTCGACATGCAAGCCAGCACAAAACCAGCATATCCTCAAAATCCCACAAACATGCCTAAAATTCCAGACACATGGACAAGACCCAGATAGACATCAGGTAAGAACCATTCAATGTCTTTATTACATTTTGGTTGGAGCTGGCCTTCTGTGTGACGTGAGTTGTCTGAAGAGTGTATGGAATTCAAAGGATGCAACTGCCTATCTGTGTTATATCATTTTCTTATCAGAGTGCCAGTACAAAAGGTACCATATCTCAATGTACTGAATTCTTTACTTTCCTGATTCTCAAAGCATTTGCTCTGAAAAGGGCTTGATTGTTCCAGCAGAGTTGGTAGAAGGCATTGTGGTCTAATCCCACTGGATGAAGGGGCTTTACTTCTTCCTTGACTAAGATGCAAGGGGGCCTCATAGTGAAAGAGCTTTTATGAGCTTTTGGATGATGCTGGGATGAATTAGCTTTTGCCTTTAATAGCATACACCTTGTCACACAGTTGTGAAGAGAATTGCATATCTGCAAGAGCCACTAGTTTGAAAGATAAAGCTCTTCTGAGCAGGAGACGAGCACTGGCAGTGTCTCTTTCACAACAGTACTGTCCTGCCTTCTCACCTCCATGGCTCATCAGCCAGAAAGAAAAGCTGGTCCCAGTTGCAGCATGTGTTTATTTCTGTACCTGCTCATGGTATTCAGGTATCTTTTTTATTCCCTAAGGACCATGGTATTTTGATGCACACCAGGGCATTGCCATGGAGAGAAAGCATGTGCAGAGCAGGCTAGAGCAGGAGAGGTGGCTTGGGAGCTACAGAACCTTGTTATTTAATTTACACCCCAGGTAACCAGTATAAACCCTGAGCAATGTTCTAAGTCTGGCAAGCATCAGGCCTTTTTTACTGCAGCATTTAAAAATACCCAAGCATAAACTCATGACCTCCTAGAGGGTTTTTTTTAAAGCAGTGTGCTTACCACATTGCAGTTTTGGGAGTTGGCCCAAAAATCTCTCTGAGGCAAGACCAGAATAGCATCCTTATAAACACATGTGAATTAGAAGGGATTATAAGGATTAATGAATGCTCATAGCTCTCCTTAGGTAGACACTGACTTGCAAACCTGAACCAAACCACAGTTTTTAAAGTGAGTAATTCTGAAAACTTAATGTTACCTTCCAAACAGCATCCCCTCCAGTGCTGTTGTTCATTCGTTGATAATCTTCTGTAAAGCTTTATGCTTGGGAACACTTCTCTGTGAGAGCCCAAACCACAGTCCTTCCTAGTTTTAATAGCAGCTGTGCCATTGATGTCAGCTGGCTTTGGGTCAGGCCCTAAATGCATATAATAGTGAATTAGGTGGCAACTGTGCATTTTCCATTGAACTCAGCAAGAACAAAGTGGTCTCACACTGCGTATTGGAGGAAGTGGGCTCCATAGAAAAGTAAGTGAGGAAAAGCCTCCCAACAGTATTTGTGTAATTGTTGGCCACCACTGCTGATACTTTCATTATAGGAAATGTTTCCTTGAAATTGCCATGCTGTTGATGTCGCCCATTCTCCGGTCACTGCCTGACAATATTAATAAAGCAGTGACAAAGTTGTGTCAGAAAGTTCCAGCTCTGACTTTATTTACCCTTGAGGGCAGATACAATCTCAGGAGGAGCTTTGAATCCTATTTAGGCAAACTGTGGCTGCAGTGGCAGGCTGATGAGATAGAGAAACCCACACTTCCTTGTCTGGAAGCATTATTAATAATGTTTCTGAGGATTGCTGAGTTACTTTCTAGTTTTTCCTCAAATGTAAGGTCACCTGCTGTATATATTTAATGTAAATACTCTGCTTGGGATGTCCTTTGTAGTGTGTGAGAGAGATTACTGTAAATGATTGGAAGAGGTAACTTAGTTCTGTCTCTGGACCCAAACAAAGCCTGTGACTCCAAGGATCACAGGGCAGGAATGAAGCAGATTTGTTACCTATGGTCACCCCAACATGTGGCAGAGAATGCTGGCTCTGCTCTACTTTTAATAGGAGTGGAAGCTGCTTGCATCAAACTGCAACAATGAATGCTGGGACCTTGATGGGGCCACAGCAGCCCACTGCTGGACAATGATGCTTTTGACAAACTGGCAGCAAGGCAATTGTTCTCAGCGAAAGCAGCCCCCACAAAATTGGATAATGAGATTTTTTTTCCATGCAGTCCCCACAAGAGGTTTGTTTGCTCAGGAAACAAAGATGCCTAGCAGGACTTTTAAGTCTATAAATGAGACCGTGTCTCTCATCTTCATATTTACAACATGGCTAGCCCTGTCATCTTTGATAACAACACCAAAAGGACTGTTTGCTTCGAAAACAAGCCCTCATTGTTAAGGAAATTACCATTGAAATTTATTTTATTCTTCTTTATTTTCTTCTGTTTGGCTGCCCATGGTGTGGGAGCACTGAAACATGTACAAAGCAGAAAGACTGCTGAAGTCTAAATCAGACTTTAATAAGGGAACGTCATGTTTCATTTAAAAGATTCTCCTCACCTTCCTTTTTGTGCCATCAAGTGAAAATAAAAGTAGGGCTATAACTGCATGACTGCCTCCACTCCATATTAACTGTGAGATCTCTCACATTTCTTTCCACACCTTTTCCACTCCTCCCTAGCTTTGCTGCTTGCTTAGCAGGCTGTCAGGATCCCGGCGCCCTCTCAAATAAGCAGATGACTAGCTGTGGTCCTTGTTCATTATGGGGTGACATGCTCAAGGAATAAATACCTACAACATGGAAAGTTCTGTGCCTCAGGGTGTCATCCTGACATGGTTGGGTGGAAAATTAGGTGGCCTGAGCTTCCCCACTCTCCCTGGAGCATGAAATTGGACAGAGACTGACTCTGACAGATGCTCACCCTCTTCAGGATCTTACTGCTGCTCTCAGACAAATCCTGTCACATTGCTGCANCTAATCTCATTGATTAAACTAATTGCTAATGTCACCTGAATTATGTCCTGCAGGTTTTTGTTATGTGGCCCTTTTTCCATACTTCTTAATTCCCTTTTTCCTTTATATCTTCCTTGGGATCAAGCAGTTGATCCCCAAAGATTTATAAGACATTTATTTCCTTGGCCTTCCCTGAATTCCTAATTCCACTTTTGGTCCAAACCAAACTTTGTTGAACCCCCATAGGGCTCATAGGACTTCAGAGAGGCTCCGTGCACCCATTGGCATGACTTTGGATAATGGGGACCCAAGGCTATAGTTTCTTCAGGCAGGGATTTTTTGTCTCTAAGTTCTTGTGTCTGCTAAATCATAAATGGTGTTACATGATTGCATTGGTGATACTTAGGGCCCCTAGAGTAGGGTATTTTTTGAGAAAGCTTATTTTTGGAGATGTGAAAAATAGAGCAGTGGGGGCAACCAGTGGCTCAGAGCTTTAGTTCCATCCCTACCCCTCTCTCTTTAATGGATTGCAATTATATTTGGTCATTACTAGACTTGAACGCTGATCCTGAAGTTAGTAACCATGTATTGTTATGTGGCAATAATAAAATTGTAAAACTGAAATAAAACTCCTGTGTCACTGAGTTTAGTCCTCTCTTACCACAGGTCATCACATCATACACAACTTTACCTAAAAGGTAGATGTTTTAGTTTGAGACAGTGGTCTGCCTTCTTAAATTGGGAAACTACATCACTGAGAAAGTTGCATTCATGACAAGATTTTGCCTTCTGAACATGAAACTGTGATTATGAAGGATCTCTCATTCCAGAGACATCACTGCTACCTCTGAAAGTGGTGGGCCCACCTTCTGCTTTGCCTCAGCGGGCTCATTCTTGGCAGCTCTTATGGGCAGCATAAGCTTTCATAGACTTGCATTGCTAGACATCCTAAGTATATCATGCAGCTGGAAGTTCACTTGGACAGAAAAAAAAAAAAAGAACCAAAGAAAAAGAAGAATATTATCTGACTTGATGGGATGAGCCCCACCATGCAGCAGTATGAATTCTAGAGCCAGAACCTTGACACAGCTGGAAAGAAGAGCCAAGAGAGTTCCAGAATATGTCTTCTAAGCAGTCTGGATTTATGCCAGGTTAAAGTGACTCTTTGCTGCAGCCTTAAAATTGCCTCTCTTGCTCGCCTTCACAAGAGACAAGAATGAACCAGCTGCACTTCACTATGCTTTATCTGATGAAGCCTTTTTCAAGCTTTTCATAAACGCAGGCAGCATTGTTTTAAGTAAAAGAGAAGCACTGTTTAATGGGAAAAATAAATGCTGAGCACTTGATAGTTAAAGTGACAGCTATTGGTGTGGGCAGGCACTTGCTGGGTGCTGCACATTTGTCTTTGGCCCAGGCAACAGATAGGAGTGCAGAGGTTATGTGACACAACTTGTTGTTCTCTGAAGTTCTCTGATTATAAAGATCGCTTCATCTGGAATAGCTGTGAATATATCACCGTAATAAGACACCATATTCCACTTAAACTGCTTTAAGTTAGTACTCTTAGCAACTTGCCATGCTCCAGCTTTTAATAAACACTTATCAGAAATGGTAATTCATGGTAATTTTTGATCAGATATATGCAAACATTCAGTACAGCATTCAATGGAAATTTCAGAAGCTTTACCACTAAAGCCTCTCAGTGGGTCTGAATTCATCTGTAGGCAGACTGATCAAAAGTACACTGCTATTGGCATCTAAATATAAAAGATTCAGTTTTTAACTAGTCACAGTCCTTTGTAAAGACAGATGAATGGGAATTATTTTAAAGGCTTTAAACATCTTTCTATTTCTTATCTTGTTTATTAATATTATCTGTGGCAAGATGCTCAAGCAAAGCACAGGATTAATCTGACCAATTTATCACTTCCTGCAATGATGTTAATTTATTGTATGTGGAGATCCATGGATGTGCCAAACAACATATTATGTAGTGAATATAAACTCCATTATTAGTCTCCTGGTGTGCACAGCCAAAGGGCTGATCTTAGGAAACTATAAACCAACAAAAACCACTGCTTCATCAGCACTAAGTATAGAGCAGCTAATGCAGCTTCGTAATAATAACATAACA
>VZUA01076578.1:8073-18784 GCA_013401035.1 Horornis vulcanius | reverse complement strand
TGTGTGTGTGTAGGTGTTACCTGACACACCTGCCAGTGCAGCAGCCCAGGGCTGGGAGGTTTCTTGCCTTTGGCACAGCACCAGTGTTGCAAACTTCATGCTCAGACCCCAATAAATCAACAAACCTGTCCCATCTCCTCACCTGGGCAGACTCCAGCTGCACCACAGCCACGTGCCTTCCCCAGGTATTCCCCCTCAGTCCTTGAAGACCTTTCACAAGGAGGGACACATATTTTTTCCTTTGCTCCAGGCCTTTCCCACCTCCTGTCAGCCTACAGCTGTTGGGAAAAATATGAGATTCTCAGCAAGGATCTACTAATACCAATACAGAATGCAAACTTGAGTGTACTTCTGCATCAGTGCTTTGCCACTTGGGATGGCTCAGCCACCAGCAGTGCTATCTCTCATGGTTTGTGAGCCTAGACCCCTCACAAAGCAATTCTGAAAAACCTGAAAACACTTGAAACACCAGAAAAAATGGGTAAATATTTTCAGGGTGATGGAAAACCAAGACCATGGAAAGAGTGGAGACACCTACAAGAACAACCTGGTTGAGAGGTACTGCTTACCACAACTGGTGTGTGGGTTTACAGGTGAAAACATCCATGTGCTGTCCCTGGGATACAT
Organism: Horornis vulcanius; assembly: GCA_013401035.1. Classification (NCBI taxonomy): domain Eukaryota; kingdom Metazoa; phylum Chordata; class Aves; order Passeriformes; family Scotocercidae; genus Horornis; species Horornis vulcanius. The sequence goes on along the minus strand of VZUA01076578.1, from coordinate 18,157 downwards.
GGTGTGCACAAACAGTTGGGAATAAAGTGGGCAGCACTTGGATCCTCCAAGGGCATGGTTAGAAGATAATTCCCTGTGTCTAAGTACTTGTAGTAATCACACACCCTCAAGTGTCCCCTGTCTGCAAAGTGAAATGAGTTCATGACAGCAGCTGAAATTTATTTTTTTTAATTATTATTAATTGTTATTAACAAATTTAATTGACTTCTAAGGAGTGAAACATGCCATTGCCATCTCTCAGAGGAAGGGTGGTGGCTGAGGAAGGCACAGCAATACAGCAGCATCTGAGCAGGTGCCCATTCCCTTCATGCAGCATCTCCCCAGCAAATGTTAACGTTGCTGGGCCATTCTCCCAGATAATATCTTCATATGGACATTTTGCACCACATCTGTTTTATGAACATAATCCAGGGTATACTAGAGGCCAGATTGTTCTCTGTTGAATCCAAGGTACAGAAGATGAGGTCTAGGGGAGTCCTGCACAAGCCCTGTGAGTTGCATGTTCATAAAGATCAGAATTACTCATCTGGAGCTTGTCCGGAGCCGAGGTGGACCCAGGGTTGAAGCAGCTGGATTGAAATAATTAGGGAACTATAGGCTCAGCAATGCTGGACAGAGTGGTTTGGCCCCTTGTGAAGATAGAGGTCAGAAGGAAGCTTCAGATCCTCCTCCAGATCCAGATTTTTCTGCAACTTGTGCATGCTTAGATCTGAAGGTCTGGCTTGGCATTTTCCCTGCTGCTAACAGCATTCCGTGTGAAATGTGCAGCGTGCCGGAGAGTGCTAATGCCTTGCAGACCTGGGTTGTGTCATTCCCCAGTGTTATTTATACAGAACTATTTAAAAACACAGGGTAAAACCTGTAGCAGCATCTACATGGAAGGTTCACTTTATCTAATTTTATCCACCTACAAGCTGCGTGCCTTAAACAGACACCCCGCTTAGAGACAGCTGAAGTCTTCAAGGCTGCTTCACAAAGGACAGAGAAAAGCCTCTCCAGCAGGTCATGTGTCAATCCTAACCTGGATACACATCTTGGGAAGAGAAAAATCACTTTCTGGCCATGTGTCCTTCTGCCCCAGCCACACAGTCAGCTCTGAGCAGTTGCTGCAGCTAAAGGTTTGGCTGTACCTGGGTAGATTAGGTAGGGTGAATTGTGTTGGTGTGATTAAAAGACCTGATCCCCATTTTCAGTAGTGACTTAGGCAGCCCTAGCCAGGTTGTTAGAGCTGTCAGGGACCTAAAAATACCAATAATGATTTGCAGGCTGTTACAGTAAGAGATGCCAGGCTGTTACAGTAAGGGATGCCAGGCAGTTCAGCAGACTTTGGGCTCATTAGTCACATAACTGCCTGCTTGCTTTCAAAGAAGTTTCTCCCCCCATTGTCCAAAAAGCCTTGCACACAGCCTGCACGCAGCTCCTGTGGCAGAGTGCTGGTCTGACCTGTCTGAACAACTCTGGACACATCATTGCCCAGTTCTGGACTCTGAACACTTCCATGATACCAAGAACAGGAGAGAAAGAACAGCCCAGCAGATACCAATGAAGACCTCAACTGGATATTAATAAAAATTTCTTTGCTGAAAGGATGTTGAAGCACTGGAACAGCCTGTCCAGGGAATGGTGGAATAACTTCCTGTGAGTGCTTAAAAAGCTTGTAGATGTGGTTCTTTGGGACATGGTTTAGTGGTGGCCCTGGCAGTGATAGATTAGTGATAATGTTAGGTTATGTTAATGCCCTTAGAGGTTNACAGCCCAGCAGATACCAATGAAGACCTCAACTGGATATTAATAAAAATTTCTTTGCTGAAAGGATGTTGAAGCACTGGAACAGCCTGTCCAGGGAATGGTGGAATAACTTCCTGTGAGTGCTTAAAAAGCTTGTAGATGTGGTTCTTTGGGACATGGTTTAGTGGTGGCCCTGGCAGTGATAGATTAGTGATAATGTTAGGTTATGTTAATGCCCTTAGAGGTTTTTCCAATCTTAATAATTCCATTGTTCTCTTTTAAATCACATCTTATCTTCTCTGTACACATCTGAGGAACCTCAGGCTTGGCTGGACTCTGTCTCTTGATCTGTCTTCTCTTCTTCACAGCTGCTCCAGCAGGTGTGCAGGAGATACACCTCTCTCCAATTTGTGTCCTTCTAAGAAGAAGAAAATGGGCTAAATCCAAGGAAATCACAGGGAAAACTGACAAGAAGCTTTCATGAAGTTCCTCATGCTCCACAGGATGAACAGTCGTGTCCTTGGCAGAAAAGAGCCAGAAATGCAGTGGAGGCAGCAGAAAAAGCAACAGCTCCTAACACCTGTCCTTGTTAGCTTGAGAGGCCACATGCTCTGAGGCAGATCCCCTGCCTTTCCTTAGCTCTGGGATTGTGCTGAGTGTCTCCTTAGGTCTCCAGTGCTGGCAGACAAACCCAGCCCACCTGATGCAGCAGCAGTGTGTCCTCTCTCCATCTGTGTTATTGCTGCACGAGCCAGCTCTGCTGACTGGGATCCAAGGTGGCCTGACAGTAGTTTCCTCTGTCAGCAAAATGCCAAGGAAAGAAAAAAAAAATAAAAAGAAATTAAGAATACAAAGCTGCAGGGGGAGCAAGCATAGCAACAATCTGGATAATCAGCTGCAGTTGAAGGGAGGGTATCTGTTTATTCCCCTGATTTACCCACTGCATCTCGGGATTTTCCACTTTGCAACTCCCATCCCAATGCTCAACGAGTAAATAAATGCTCCCAGAAATGATCTGCAAGAATAAGTCACTGCCAAATGTTCTTTTTGTCTGTGGCCTCTTCCCAGTAACCCCGGCAAAGATGAAATTGTCTTTATTAAGATAATTGCTTCTCTGTAGACAATTTAATCTGTTGTCTGTAAGATGAGGAATGACTGAAGGGGCTGAATCTGCTCTGTGCCACGTCCCTGTGCCAGGGTGGGAGCCCGAGGCACGCAATAAATGCCAAGAGTGAGCCCTCCCTGCTTCTGGGCTGCCCAAAAAAGGCTGAGGACATCCCTTCAGAGGCTGCTTTCAGCACTCTCCCACTGCTCCCTTTTCACAGCCCTCAAGCCATGAGGGAAATATGAAGTGTGAAGTATTATAAACCAAAGAAAATCTCACTTTAAAGCCATTCAGGAAGGGAAACAAAAATAAAAATTGAGGGGCACAGCTAGGAAGAGGGCTTTGAAGGGTGCTGGTTAATGCAGAGTGTTTCTACCTCTCCATTAGATCAGGCAGGGACGGAGCAGCCAGAAGGTCAGCACTGAGCTGAGGAGGCACAGCCAGAGCACTTCAGACACAAAACAAAGCTTGGCAAAACTTTGGGAAATCGAGATTTTTGTCAGACTTTGCAAACTATTTTTGTCACTGCCGTTGCTGGGCATTTGGAGACAAAATAATAGAGGCTTGGGGGGATGAGAGGGACGGCTGTAATTTAACCCAGGGACCTCTGTCCTCTCCAAGGCTTGGAGGAATGGATGACCTGCAGATATTGCTTGTTGGCTTGTACACTGTGTAACATACCATCCACTGCTTCCCATTTCCTCTCTGCCTTTTGTTTGTTTTCTTTAGACAGGCTCCCTAGGCTATGTTTTTGCTCTTTTTCCCCTGTTTCAAACATTTTCACTCTGTTGGGTCTTTTCTCTCTGCTCTGAAGAGCTGTATTACACTGAGACAGAGCCAAACGTGGACAAACCAACTGCAGTGTCTGAATCAGACTGGAAATCCTCTCATCTAGATGCTGCCTTCAGGTTTCTACTCCTTAGACCTGGTGCCAGGCACGGGCTTATTCTGCATCCATCAAGGGCCAAAGCAGTTTATATCATCATTCTCAAAGCCACAGCAGCCACAGCAAGGCAGGGTGGTTGCAATTGTATGAAAATTTGGTGTTTGCCACTAACAGCCTCAAAGGAGGTGGGTACCAGGGGGATGAGCTCAGCAAGAGCCTGGTGTCTTTTCCAACTGCTGAAGCTGTACAAGGGCTGCAGGTGGTGGCATTGCTCAAAAAAGTCACCATGTTTCACACATCATAGAATGGCTTGGGTTGGAAGAGACTTCAAAGATCATCCAATTCCAACACCCTGCCATGGGCAGGAACAACATCCACTATCCCAGGTTGCTCCAAAGCCCATCCAACCTGGCCTGGAACACTGCCAGGGATGGGGAAGCCACAGCTGTGGCCAACCTGTGCCAGGGCCTCACCACCCTCACAGGGAAGAATTTCTTCCCAACAACCCATCTAACCCTGTCCTCTGGCAGTTTGAAGCCATTCCCTTTGTCTTGCCACTCCATGCCCTTGTCCAAAGTCCCTCTCCAGCTCTCTTGTAGGCCCCTCACTTGCAGATCAACAAGCTTCATTCTTGTAGGACCAAGTGGGAATGATTTCACCTGGTGGCATTTCTCCTTTGTTTTCCCTTTGTTTGAAGACAGTGATTAGGAGCAGGCAGTGCTGGACAGGGAGGCCCTGAGATCCTGCAGACTTTGGGTTAAAAATAAGGCAAACCAAGAGCCACAATGTGCATTGACTGCTTCCAGAGCATCTCCTCTGTTGTGTCATCACTCTTCGCAGGAACTGCTCATCATTAAACAGAAATTAATAACAAGTCCTTTTTTATTTTCCTTGGAGGTTTTTTTGCTTTGTTTTTCTTTCTTTCTTTCTTTTTTAATCCATTTCACAAGCACAGTCTGGAGAACATTTTCTGCAGCTGCCTGTGTGTCACCCATCTCTTTTCTCAGAGCTTTCAGAACAATGGGCCCTGGTGTTTGCTGTCAGAGACTGGGGCACAGCTTGGCTGTGCCATTTGTTTGGAGTGGTGGGACAGCCACACTCTCCTCCTCTCACCTGGCACTTGTCTGGTGGCTCCAAAACTGGAGCCAGACGAGGCAGCCACAAGCACCCTTGGGTGGGCAGGAGGGTGAGGGCTCCTTCCAGAACAAGGGAGAAGGTGACCCATGGGATCCTCCTGCCTTTTGGGAAGCCACAGCAGCCAACTTAGTGCTGGCCAAGGCTCCCTGACTTGCACCAGAGGCTGGTATATAAGGCTCAGATGGCTGACACAGATGATTCATTGGGGAGCTAATAAAATAATCGATGCTGGGGATAACTCCCTCAAGTAATTGTTAACTGGGGTCCTCCAGCTAACAGCTGCAGCTGACAAGTAATAATGGCCTGGCCAAGAGAAAATTGCTGCAGAGCAGATCACTGTCAGAGGTGTCTGCTGCACGTGATGGATATCTCCAGCATGTCTGTCCTCATCTCCTGCTTCCCCAACAGGGGCTGAATCCACCCCTGCCTGCCCCCCCAGTTACATCCACAGCAACCAGATAATTTTAGAGATTGGTCCCCAGCCACTGCCCACCCTGAGCTTTGCAAACAAAAGTAATGATCTCTGCTCCTTGTTTTATTACAAGTCTGCTGAGCTCAGAGACTTCAAAATGCCTCCTTGCAAATATTAATTCGTGATGCTTCACATTTGCCTTTGGTGTCAAGGAAATGTTTGCAACCATTCTCAGCTAATCATAAAATCAGAGGCTGTTCCTCACTATTGTTCTCATAAAAAAGTGTTTAGGAAAAAAGTTGGCCCAGTCATGTGCTCCATTCATTGCTGATGTTGTCTTTAATTTATTTTTAAAAAGCATAACCACTTGCTCATATTTTTGTGCCCATTATAAATCAGCTCTGTTTGAAAACTAGACAAAAAACCATCACATTGGTTTAGCCTCTGGGTTTTCCTGTTGTTTATCCAGAGGTCTAGATAAACCATCAATTGCAGCTAAGGTTAAACAAAGCAAACCAGAGCAAAGTCATTCACCTGTTTGAATTAATTTACCCATGAAATCTGTTTGTGGCTCCCACAGCTGCAGGGCAATCCTGCACAGTAACCTTCAGTCTGCACGCTGCACCTGCCCCTATATCAAACACCTTGGGCAACTTCAACCCCAAAAATCTAACCCAAATCCAGAGGGCAAAGGGGAAAATTCACCTTCAGCTGAAACATCTGGAATGCATCACACTGCCAGCGGTCCCCTTGCTCTCTCAGCCCAAAGTGCTGCACGTGATCATGTACTCAGGGCTCTGCTCAACAAAAGCACCTTAGCCTGAGCTTAATTTGAAGTTAACTTCGTGCCACGTGCTGTGCCAAGTAGGGGTGGGTGCCCTGCTAATAGAAACCATGTGTGTGCAGACTGACAGAGGAGTGTTGTGACTTGACTTTTTAGCCCCTTGTCAATCATGTGTTTCCCTCTCTGCAAATTCCCCAGGGACAAAGCCAGCACCCAAAACACACATGTCCTCCACAGTGGCTTATTTATGGTGCTGAGGCTCTAAATTGGTACTTGTTAAATGTCCTTTGCAAGGGAGTTGGGTCAGGACTGTCAATATTATAATACAGCCTAATCAATTATCAGTTCTCCCCTTCACACCATCACTCCTCGTCTAACAGCTCTGGCTTTTTGCACTGAATACTAATGTCAGGGGCTCATCAGTATGCTGGAGGCTGCCTGTGCATCTCAGCCACGCACACTGAGAGCATGAAATCCATACAGGGCACAGTGAAAATTCTCACACAGCTCCATAAGTCCACCAGGACATCTCACAGCTTCCTCTTACCTGTCACTGGCACCAAGAGCTGGCCCCAGATGTCCTGTGAATTTGGCCCTGCCACACTCATTGCCACAAGCACAAAGATACCTTTGTGAAATGCCAGTGACACGCCCAGGAAAGAAGAAGTCCTCTCCAGTCTGGCTGTACCTTTCTCATTTTTTATGCAAACCTTTCATTTACACACAGCTTCTCCCGCTGTCACACTGAAAGCATGACCTTGAGCAAAAATGCTTTGCTCTTCTTAAGGGACCCAGCAAGCTCCTGAAAGCACAGAGAGCCCTGCAGGGAACTGCAGGATCAGCAGCCCCTTGGGGTGTGGGATGGGATACAAAGCAAGGCAGCAGCCACCAGTGCTGAACCACTGGGGTCCACCACTCACTCCTCCCAGAATGACATTTGTCTGAATTTTGGATTTTGATTACTCTATTTCCATTCCTTATGGCATCTCCTTGGCCAGATGAAAGGGCCAAATTGTGTTTGGGGCAAGTGTCACCTCCACCCAGGAGCAGTGGGGTTGAGGGGGAGTCCTTCCCCCCACAGCACTTCTGGGTTTGCTCTGTAGCATCCAGCACTGACAGAGCATCCTTGGTGCAAAGAGCAAACTGATGTCTGGCACAGGGGTGGGTCCTGAGCACATGGAGGAACTATCAAACCCCAACCCAACCTGCCCAGGCTGAACCAGGAAGCAATGAACCTGGCCTGGGGTGAGAGGCAGCCTTGGGTCTGTAAGGAAGGACAACTGCAAGTCACATCCTCTTTCTCCTTAGGCAGATGCACCAGTCTAAACCCCATCCACTCCCCTGATTCATGTGTCTGAATGAGTCAGGCCTCTCATAAAAACTGTGCTAAAGAAATAACAAGAGACAAGAGCAAATCCCCATGGTCCCAGACACTGAGTAACCACAGAGGGACAGATGATCTCTGCCCCAAAGCACTTGTGGTGTGTCTGGGTGAGTGAGAAATGGAACCAAAGAGGGAAAAGATGAACCTAAAATCACCCAGCAAGGTAGTGGCAGTACTAAGGATGGATCCAGCTTCCAACCCTGAGCTTTGCACCCTGCTGATCTGCACATGTCACCTCTCATTTCAGGGACATTCAGAAGAGAAATCAAATGTAACACAGAAATTAAGCACATGAGACCAGTTAGCCATCTCTTTATTACATCTCTCTGCACCAAGTGTCTGCTCCAGTGTCAGGGCTTGCTCTTTTCATCCATTTATACAATATCCCCACTGTTATCCCCTCTGACTCCAGAGTCGCATGATCCAACCATGAAAAAATTGTTCTGATTCATTTACATTAAAGATGTGGATATTTTAAGGGACATAGAAGAGCTTCTCTTGTGATTGTTAAATGTCCACAGTGAAGCACACAGAGCATAAGCCACTAGGTCATGAAATGCAGCATTTTTTTCATTCTTATCTTCTTTCTCCAGCTTGCCAGAACACTGCAAGCCATCATATTGATATATAAGCAGCAAAATCTCCCTCCCAGAATGGAAAAAAATGGCCTTTAAGCACCATTGGGCTTTGCCAGCAAAACACACAGCTACAACTGCAGGAAACACAACACAGGTTGTTGAAAATATTAAATACAGGCAACCAAAGGATGAAGAGGAAATGCATGAGCATGGTTTTGATAATTTGCAACAAGATGTGTGGTGCCACAGGGAAATGAACAGAGCTGGCATGTGGATGCTCAGATCTGAGTTTTCCAGGCAAGTGGAATTGAAATCAAATAGGATGGAGGAAACAGGTTGTTCTGCAACCAGACTCCAGGCTCAGTTCCTCAATTAGCTCTGTGATGGAGCATTGCCTTCACTTTGAACCTGCTCCTGGGGGAGCCGGCATGCAGCGGATGCATCCCATGTGCAGGCCACTCCCGAGTGCTGGAAATGCCTATCTATTTATCTGAGATCAGAGGGAGAAAATTACAGCCTCAGAATCCCACTCCCATGCCTGCTAGCTCTCCTCTGCCTCCCTCACACCCTGCAGAGCCTCTGGCCCCACTTTTCTTGCACTGCACCTGAGCAGTCAGCAAAGGCTCCGCTGCCACAAGTGCTCCCCAGGTCCAGGGACCACTCCCCTCAAACCCCACAGGCCCTGGAGAAAACAGGCATCTGGCCTTGGAGGTCAATGATAGGCACTAAAAGCCTTTCGGGGGGGTATCCTGCTGGCAGCAGAACCATTGGCTGTGGGAGGTACAGCAAATCACCGCAGTGGAGGAACCTGTCCCCAGGCTGGGACATAAGGGGACTTTGGGGACCCATTATTGAGACCTATGGTGTAATATTCCAGCATGGAGCAATCAGTCATGTGTTCTGCCAGCCATCACACAGCACAGTCTAGCTCTATAAATTAGTCTCTATTTCCCCCTTTAGTAAGGGAAGAGGAGGAGGAGGTGAGTCTGAAGCCCATTGCCACATCTTAGAGGAGAAATCCTATATTATTAATATTGCCATCCATCATGCTGCCTGCTCTGTAAGAAACACGTTCCTTTCAACACAGAAATCAATCCTCTCCTATGGAAAGGAAACAAATGTAATCACTAAATATTGCTAGTCCTTCTTGGCTTTTGTATCTGGGACCCTGAACAACTTGATATTCTTTGTGGATTTTTGGTGCTGACCAGAAGTTGAACTTGTTGCAAGTGCAGTTTCTGGAGGAAGCTGGGAGTGTCCCATCTGAAAGCTATAAAGAACTTCATGAAAAACAACAGAAAATGCTCCTATGTCTGCAACAGATTTATTGTTGGATTAAGGAACTCTTCCCTACAGTTTCATTTTAGGTCCCAAACTCAGGAAATCATCCCAAATCAGGATATCACTTAAACAAATTATTGATTTTAAAGCAGACATGCCAAGCACACAATCTGTTGGCCAGCTTCAACCTGCATGACACATTCACAATACATCTTACTCTCCAGAACCATATTTTCCTTCCATAAATTATTTTTCTTGCATCCTTGACCATCAACCTGGTACACCCAGAGCAGCAGGATATGTCTGGCTGTGTGAGCAACCAGCAGTGATGCTGAAGGACAAATATCATGGATCTCTTCCTTCAGATGGAAGTCAGAAGTCAACCCTCCCATCCCACACAGTGGATCTGGGGCAGTACTCCCAGTTTCCTGCTTTGCACCCCCACGGTTCCTCTGAATTTCAAAGTGGAATCTCACTCCTACAAACCTCTCCAGGCTCTCCAGGGTGTCCTGCTCATTTTGGACAGCCAAGTCCATGCACTGTGCTCCCAGGGGAATTCGGCTGCAAGTTCTCTGCATAGCTCAAATGTCTTTCCTGAATGAAGACCCAGGGAAAAAAAAAATTAGAAGAATCTAACCAGCCATCTAAGGAAAGAAAGGAGGAATGCAGAGAATGAACCCACCAACATCAAAACCCAGGAAGCTGCCTTTTAGCCACCAGACAATCTCGCTGATAGACTAGATTTTTCTCACCCCAGCTGGGAGTAATGTTTTCTTTCTTTTTTTTTTT
>VZUA01076568.1:0-10938 GCA_013401035.1 Horornis vulcanius | reverse complement strand
CTGGGGGGGCCAGGAGCTGGACTGAACAGGTAAGCAGTGTTCAGTAATACCCAAAAAATTAGTGAATAACCAAACACAGGTGTCCTGCACAGAACACTGTGTCTATACATGTATAATCATGTATAACCATAAATATTTAGCTTAACTTTTAAGGANGATTATAAATCAGTATTTAGAGAAGTCAGAAGAACTTCTTCTGGTACATTTAAGAGATACAAACATCCCAAAACATCCTGTTCAAATGCTACCACATCAAACTGTACTAGCTAATTTATTTTTTTCTGAGCCAGCACTAGTAATTGCAATTTTAAGATTAAATGTAATTGGTTTTGCCTGCCTCACCTTGGGAAATAGATAAAAATAAATACACCACCAGTGAGTGTAAGCTTCTGAGAAAATTATTAAACCTCACTGATTTGAGAAATTAAGCTATGAATCAAATTCCTTGATCTGACACAAATGTTCCTTAAGTTTATTAACAACAAAGAAAATTCAGGATTATTTTTGAAGAGACAGAAAAAACCCAGCTGTTTGCATGTTCAGATCTTAAAATCTTGACAGTTCTTGTTGAGCATGTGCAAAATCTGCTGTGCTCCAGCTGCTCCAGGCCAACTGCCCGTGTACACATTCCTACAGAGCAGAAAATGAAAGGTTTGCTTCAACCCCCAACTTGGAGACAGAAATAAACCCATTTATCCAATGATATAATACAAGCAATTGTTTCAGATCAGACTGAAAACCTTTTTTAGCACCAAGCAGAGAAGAACATGGAAAGCCACAGGGTTTTCTTGCACACGGTGTAGTGGTGGATTATATACAGACATTTAATTAAAGATTTTTCTCTGGGTAGGATTTAATAATTAGTTACTTTTACCTTAAGAGAATCTTCACAAGGAATCGAAACTACAGCTTGTTTCCTTACCTTGGATTTAAAGGACATGATAAAAGAAGGCACCAGGAGAATAAAGCACTTCAAGCCCATGAAGAGGAATTTCAGAATAAAGTCTGTGACTCCCACAATCCAAAGCACCTCCCAAAAGTTCATAAAATCCACGGTGGGGCTTAAGAAGATTAAGCTACAAAAAGAAATATCAGAAGTTACTGGAGCACCCTATTTAGAGGAAACTGTAACCTGAGATTATCACAGCAGGTTTAATTAAAAAAGGAAACATGGTTTACACCAAGGGAGAACATTTACTAAGAAAATGAACTGCTCCTTGTAAATGGATCACTGAGGATCTCTGAAAACTTTTCCATCTTGGAACCTTCTCTGCTGTATCTTCATCCCAGCCCCCATCCTCCAGAGCTCAGTCTGCTGTCTCAGTTTGGCATTTAGCCTTTGATTTCCAGCCAAGGCTGCAGCTATGGTCAAGGGGGAAAAATCAATTGGAGTCATAAACTCCACAGAGCCCCAGGATGCCACATTTGGTATTCCCAAGGGTCAGAGCTGGGAATCAAAGCCAGGAATGTTCTCTGTGGTACAGCAGTGCCTTTAAATCTAGTATAGAGTCTAGGAAATTCCAACATACTGTTTTTAAGGACAGCACCTGTTAAATTTGGCAGAAGGGGAGGAATGGAGATTAAAGTGAAAAAGAAACCAATGCCACAATTAAAGAAAAGCAGCAGATAAAGTGTCCTCAGTGAAAGTCTGAGTAATCTATGGTGGGGTAGAGCTGTTTCTCTACTTACCTCTGATACAGGCACTGAGAGTGGAAGGTGTAATATAAGAGGAGAGATGATCCACTTAGGTAGAGCAGTAACCAAGTGCATTGCAACTTGGAGCACCGTTCCTGCAAGGGGATTGTAAAGACATACTGCAGTCCTTGCCTCACAGCCAGTGCTGAAATACATCCCAAACACCAAGTCTGTTGCACCCAAGCAGTTACTACCAGAGGACTTTATCTGAGGGGGTTTAGAGCCCATAAAATAGAAGAACTCAATGGAAAGGTAAAGCAGTAATTTTAGTATTTTCAACCTACCAATTTCTAGGAGTGCCAAGGGTTTTTCTAAAGACAACCAAACCCCACCCCACTCTGAAGAAGCAACAGGTTTCCCTTTGGGAGTGAACACAGAACTGAACATTTAAACTGTCAACTGCTACTTCATCCCACAAATATAGTTAAGAAGTTAATCCATAACTTACAAAAAAGTGATTTCAATAGTCAAAGTCAGAGGGGGGGAAAACCCCACCCCCTTGAATTTTGCAAACCTTGTTATCTGAGAAGTTCCCCTGTACAGAAGCATTAAGACTTTATTTCCATCTCAATACCTAATATTATTAAGTAAATAAAACACCATCTCCATTCACATTTCTTTCAAAAATGGATCAATTTTTTTAAGTCTTGCTTAACTTAAAGAATTTTGTTGCACAGGGTGATACTTACTCTGAGAAAAACCTGATTTACTATGCTTTTGTTTGCATACGTGTAAGTTGTTAGCAGCCCAATTCCAAGAGAAATGCCTATTAGGAAAATAGGATCAGTTATAAACATGAAAAGGAAAAATAATTCACTGAACTGGGTTAAAAAGCAGCCACTTCTAATATGTCTTTGTAATTAGAATTAATAGCTGAGACTCTCAAGCCAGGATAATTAAGCACATTGTACATATGCCAGCAAAGGAAACAGAAGCCACTGAAATGTAGTTTAGTAAATCTCTCTTTCTGATGAATAAAGCAAATAAAAATAAAGCTAAAAATAAATTGAATTACATTTCAGGCATGGTTATTAGTATATTTCTTGGCAGGAGGAGGGGAGGGGGGTCTGTTCCCTCCGAGCCGATTTTGTTCTACTCTACCGGTTATGTGCTGCATGAGGAGTTTGACACACAGGATCAGGAGGTAGGGCAGGCTCTTGTGCAGCCACTGCAGGAGGTACCGAAGCTCCGACAGGGAGCTGCCGCCCTGCTCCTCCGGGTCCGGAGCATCCTCCAGCGCTCCTGCCTCCCCATGGGCGTGTCCGTGGGAGCGGCTCTGGGAGCCCGGCCTGGAGGCCCGCGAGGTCGCGTTTTCCCTGGAATCCCCGGCGCTGGAGCTCAGCTGGATGCGCACATCCCCGCTGCAGGGGTGGCAGGAGCCATCTCCCGACAGCCGGGCCGAGGAGGAAGAGTCATCGCCGCTCCCCTGGATGCTGTGGAGATGGGTGCAGTCGGGTTGCATGGTGGGGTTTGCTCCTGGAGTTTTTTCTAATTTGTGTCTCCTAGAGCGGGATATAAACAGGAACTGTTAGAGATACATCGTTCAGGAAAATAAAAATCCAATAGGTTGTACTGAGTGACCGCATGAAGGCAAGTTTCTGTGAGATCCTGCCTGAGTTTGTTCTGTGCTTCACATCCCATCTCCACAGGACAACCTCCTGTGTCCCATATTAAAATTATTTCCTTCCCTCCACATGCAGATTTGCCAGCCTGCAGTGCCCTGGCTGCCTTAGAAGCAGCTAAAAGTGCGAATCAGAATTGCAAGAGCTGCTGGACAGGAGACCAGCACTGGCTTGTACAGGAGAGATCTTGGAAGTGCTGCATAATTTCACAAAAATAGCAACAGCAGTGGGCCAGAAAAGGAGCGAACACTGATGGGAAGGAAGGAGGGAGTACATTTCCATGCACCCATTAATGGGTGAGCACTGGTTCAGACATGTCCACTCAAAAGCCAGTGCATGCTCAAAACTGAGGGCCATTATGAGATTAATGAGATTATCCTGTCTGGGGAAGGGAGCAGAACCAGGTTAGGCTATTTTTCTAAGAAGCATTTAAAAGAGGGGAAAATGAAATGCAGCCAGATGAGGTCTGATTTATCTTTCCTTTGACATCTTTTGGTTGTCTTCTGGGCAGTTTTTCACTTCTCTGTGACTCTTTGCTCGGATCAAATAGGGTTAAATCAACTTCTCTGGACTGGTGTGACATCAGAGTAATGATTTTGGAGAATGCCTGGAAGCTGAATTTGACACAATACTTGTCACTATGGAGTAATATTGAAACACTGAGAATTTTGTTATAATCCTCTTCCTATTGTTCAAACATTTACAGATTTCTCTTTGAAATTATTTTTTTCACAGCTAGGTTCACTGCGAATACAAAAAGAAAGCAAAATTGCTTTTGCACAGCAAGAAGTTCTGGATGCATTTGCAAAATCCTCAAATTCTTTAGCCTTTAAAAAGAAGGTAACATTAAAGAGTAGAACCACTTGAACACATGAATATGAGAACTTACAAATATTTACAAGTGCTGCTCCTACTACTGCTACTACTTTTTTTGTTGGCCAAAGATGACATCATACTTCAAAACAACCAAAATTCTCGTTCTGTGTTTTTTTGCACGCAAATAAAACCGATGAAGTGGAGATGGTATTGACTTGTGTGAACAGTGTTACTGAGCGATGTTTTCACAGGAAGGACTAAAAAAGACGCCACATTTGCACTGCAGTTGGTGTTTTGGGGCCGGGTTCTGCAAGAACTGACAGCTCGGTGTTCAAAAAGCCGGAGCTGGAGATCGCAGCCGCCCCTGGCACTGCGCCGAGCAAACTTTCAAATCACCGAGTTATTAAATGGGATTTCAGGAAAGCCTGTCGCACGCACCCAGATTTTGTTCTCCCCCCAAAAAATCAGCTAAAATAAGGTTCTTGAGAAAGGCCCATTCGAGCATTTGCCGTGTCTCCCGGGGCCGCTGCTCCCCCCGCGCTCCGGCAGCTGCTCCCGCACCGCGCCGGGACCCCCGGGAGGGTTTGAAGCGCCGGGAACTCCTCAGGAGGGTTTGTCCCGGGAACCCCTCGGGTGGGTTTGTACCGCCGGGACCCCGCACAGGGAAGAGAAGGGTGACCCCGGAGCCGCGTCCCCGTGTCCCCCTCCCTGCCCTGAGCTGTGAGGGGGCGCGGGGGGCCGCCCCTTTCCCGCCCCCTCCCCGGTACCTCATGGGGCGCCCGGCGCCTCCCGCCCGCCGCCAGCCGCCATCGCCGGGGCCGAGGGGGAGGAAGAGGAGGAGCCGTGAAGGGAGGAGGAGGAGGAAGAAGAGAAGTGAGGAGGAGGAGGAGGAAGGCTCCGAGCTGGGCGTTGCTCTGGCAACGTCGCGGCCTTCGCCCCGTCACGGCCCGTGAGGGGAGGGGGGGGGTGGAGGGGGCGCCTCCCCTCAGCCTCAACCCCGCCAAAATGAGGGGGGAGGTTCCTGTTGCTTTTTCTTGAAAGCCTCAATTAAAATTAATCTGGGAAGGCAATAATAAGGAAGGAAATGAAGGGATAGGTATAAAAATATATGTGTACTGCGGTATCATTACTTGTCGGTGGCGATTAAGGGAGTCCTGCTGTCTGGAAATTGGCTTTGCCTCCCAGGAAAGCTGAGGAAAGCACTGTCCTAGTTAATGCTGCTGTAGCTCTTGGGAGAGGTTTGGAATGAAACAGATACAGGTTTTCTTTTGAAATATGCTCTTGAATAAATTAGTTTGCGTCCAGAAATGGCATCTGTTTTCCCTGGCTCAGATATTTTTCTAGAAAAAGTGTTTAGGTATGCAGCTCACACAGAAAGTGGGACTAATATCTGAGCAGAAAATATATTTGAAAATTGGTGCTATGCTGAGTTAGAACAGAAATGTTGGTTTAATTCCAAAGCTTAAATACAGCAATACTGTGGGGTCAGGAGAGGGGAAAAGATGGGCCCTTGTAGATCTTATGAAGTGAAAAACTAAGTGTTTGGAAGAGTGGCCTGGCGTTCATGACACCATCTAACAACAAACCCCCTCTTTTATTTTCAAGGGAGAAGCTGAGGACACTGGCTGCATCTCTGTGTCTCTTGGAGGTAGGTTTTGAGGAGGTAGTTTGGCCTATTTTTATGATGTTTTTGGAAACTGTGCCTAGAATTTCCTGACTGGAAAGTTCAGGTCACATATCCTCTGCGTTTTGCTCGGGCTGTGGCTGATGGATTGGAAGAAACCTGGGCTGATTATTACACATATACTGAAGTATTAAACATACCCACAGGCCTCCTGTTCCTGTAGGCCCTCTGAACTCAGAAGACCTTTCTCATTTGTGTAATTTTTCTGTCTAATTATCCCAGTCCTCCTCAGTAATGCAGATTTCAGATGCCTGGCAGGAAGCACTCAAAGAATTTCATGGCCATGTCCCCATCCTTCCAAGGATAACACAAACCTGTTGTGTTTGGCTTCTGCTGTGCCATATTGTTCATTCTCCCACTCTTTGCTCAGTCAGTCACTTGCATCATGTTTGGATTATGAAGGACAATGTGAAAAAAAATCTTAATTTGCTTCTCAAATCAGGGAAAGCAATTATAAATCTCTTATTTTTAAATAGTGTTTTATGATTGGAAATTATGCATGCCTTCTGTACATCGCTTGGAAGGGTATAAATATAAAAGATTTGTTCAGCTGTTTCTTTTTTGTAATTATAAAATGCATTAAAGTACAAATGTAGCTTTAAATCCACGTTGTTCTCAAAGTGTTTCTCATTGCCACATGCACTGAAAATATGAAATTAATTCGTGGCAGCTTATTAATCAATGGTGTTTGCTCATGCAGGTCACTGGCTGATTTATCTCTAATTCACAGCTCATTAAAAGGTGTGTAACTCTTCAGAGATGTTGTTATTTAGCTGGTATGTTTTCCTAGTGCCATTAATGGCCTCTGGATTTAGTAAGTCCTGACACAAGAGAGATTTGAGAGATTATTCACAGAAAATTGGAAGTCTTTTCCCATGGGCATTGGACGCATTAGGTCATGGAATACCTGGTGATATATTTACCAATCTGTATTTGGATTCTACTCCCAGGATGCCAATAAATTTCGTAGAGTGCCCAGGCACATATTTAGGTGTTTATACATTCAGAAGCATCCCAGACTTTCTCATCCTCCCAGGAGCAAGTGGTACCTCCTTAATTGGTGGAATCAGCACTTTCCATCAGTGTGTACCTGCTTTTCCTGGGGTTGTTCAGTGCATGAAAATATTGGGACAAACTCTGATCCTTGTAGATCTCTGTCTGGGATGCCCTGGCAGCTCAGTGTTTACCACTGCAGCAACAGTTACTTTGTCCTAGAAGTTACTGAGAGCTTGTTTTATAGGCAGAAATATTAGAAGAATATGTTTTGAGTCCTGAAGGAGCTCTGCAGAAACCTGAGCAGGTTAAGGGATTACAGTCTTCATCTTTTGTATCACATTTTTTCATCAGAAAGAACTGGTGCTTTAAAATGAGGCGTGCAGCCTCATCTGTGGTGGAATTTAAAGGAGCTGATCTCAGATACAGGGAAAGCAATTTTAGTTAATGATATGATAAAAAAAAATGGGCTTTTTGGTAAGAGTCTGTAGAATGGCAGAATGTCCTGAATATTCAAAGGCTTTATTGGTTTGTCTTCATTTTACCCAAAATGCTGCTTGGGTATGGAAGACTTCTGCAAAATTAAGAGGGTTTAGTTTAAACTGTTTGAAGGATTTGAAAGTCCTGCCAAGAGGCTCAAGTAACCTTTAAAATTCGAATGTTTCCTGAGCTTTGAGTGCTCCATCTTTTAAAGACTGTCCCCTGCAACTCTACAAATTCTGACTTCAGTTTGTATTTCGAGCACAAGGAAACAGCTCCTGTGCTCCTGTATCTGAGACAGTGAAGAACAGAGCCCAGTTCTGAAAACATCCCTGAGGTGATGGCTGAGTTTCACTGCTGAACTCTGATCCTCTAAGCTTTGTCAAGGAGACTCGCAAGGAATTCGAAGCAGATATTTTTGTATTGCAATGACATCACCCCGTTCCCTGAGGTTTCCAGAAATCTTACGAGCCCTCTGTGTACAGCAGCTTGTTCATTCCTGTGAAGTCATCCTAAACTGAGAGTAATTCCACTGCAATGGTGTCATGTAATTGTTCCAAAGCTCCTGAATTAGATCCCGGAGTCTTGTTGGTTTTTTTCAGGCAAAGATAAAGCCTTGAATGAGAATCAGCCAGCGGAGCCACAAAGGGCAGCTGTAGTTTTTGCTCCCTGCACAGGAGGGTGCTCAGCCTCTGTCTTTATCTGCAGGAAGGAGCGATTCCCGTGGTCATCAGAACCAAGGGGAGAAGCTGTTTCCTGAACCGGGCTTTTCTTGTAGTGACACTGGAGGATCTGTTAAATGCAGTGACTCAAAAATTGTTCAGCTGTTCCAGAATTTCGGGAGGTGTGTGTTAATTGCTGCTGTTAGACCATTACGGAGGTATTTAGGTCAGAAGATGTAATGATCGTGACGTTGGTATTCTCTAATGGGTGTCCTTAAAGGTGCCAGAATTTTCAACAGGATCTTTGAAGTTTCTCAAAATTAGGGTTTTTTCTCATCTAATTTGTTCATCTGAACGTGTGAATCCCTGTGTGGGTCGTTCAAGCGAACAGTGAATTCTCATGTGTGTAAACATGAGTGGATTTACCAGGAAGGAGTAGATGAGTTTGTTAATTTAAATTCCATTTGTAGTACCTGCTAGTAGTTATATCCTTAATTATTCTGTATTTTCCTTGTTAAATCATAGAATATCCTGAGTTGGAAGGGACCCACTGGGATCATCAAAGTCCCACTCCTGGCCCTGCACAGGACAGCAATCCCACATGTGTGTGATATACAGCAATATATTTTATGTTCCAAACCCAAATTAATCTTCTGACATAATTCATAAAATGGAATTTGACTTTCTGTTTACCTTTTTAGGGGTCAAAGAGGGGTCTTGGATGTTGTTGTCCAGTCAGGTTTTAGTTAAGTGAGTTTTCTGTCCGAAAGCAATTTCTCAAACCTGTGTGTACAGTATTCCAGCCCTCTGGATGCACATCCAATTTAGTCACTGAGGAAAGACAGTTTTGTTTTTAAAAAGCAGATGTCTGGAAAAGGAAATATCTCCTTTCAGACCTCTTGGAATAATTACAAACCCAGAAATGTAGTAGTCAAAATCTTGTTTGCTGTGGTGAAGGGGATTCGTCCCCTTAACGTCAGCACATAAATATTTGCTTCGTTTCAGTCAATATTTACCTCACAGGTCAATAAAACTTGTTTTGCACTTCACAGAGTTAATATTTACTTGCTGTTTTTAGCTTGGTGACAATATTTAAAATTCTCTTAAGGGTATGGGGGGCTTTTTACTTCATTTCTAACAAAAGATTTTGTTTTAACAGAGATGTGTTAATTTGTTAGGAAGTGTTATCCATGAGTCAGACCATGTTTGTCATGTAATAAGATTATCCAGATTATGCCTATAACACTTTACAAGTATGAAAAGGTTGTTTTGTTTTGTTTTTTGCTTGAAAGGGTCAAGTGACTAAATGTCTTACCAAGTTTAAAAGTAGTTGCTTGTGTCTGTAAAATTAGGCTGTAAAACTTAGGACACAGACACTAATTTAGAAGGTAAAGTGTAATTAAAGTACTCCTTACTCTGAAAATTATTTTTGTTTTGGAAAGCAATCACTAACTTGACCATTTTCTCAGTTAGGTCAAAGCACAGTGGCCAGGCTTGTATGGTTTGGGAGGAAATGCAGAGATGAATTTTAGATCCTTGTAGTTGACAAGACCACATTTGCAAACGTACAAGTTCATTTCCACAGAAGAACTTCCCCTCTGCATTTCATATTTCCATCGCAGTTGGCTGTGTGTTATTTCAGTGGTTGAGGTTTATTAGAAGTTGATCCATGGCTTTCAACCTGCTGCAGCCTTTGTCTGCAGCCTGTGGGTGAGGGCCAGGCCCAGCTCCTGTGTCTGCTCCAAGGAGATAACGGGGTGCTTGTTAAGCCACGTGTGTTATCTCACTGCCATGTACCCTGCTCCTGCCTGCTGTACTTAACCCCAGTCCTCAGCACTCTGTTTACATTTCTGTCACAAAGCAAAACCAAACATCTCCAGTTCTGTCCCTCAGAATGGTGATTTTGTGATTGATACAATTAGAGATGGGGGCTGAGGTTATTTGATTGAAGTCTTCAGTTGAACTGAAATCTCTGAACTAAATCACAGCACACCCATATCCTTCAAACTGTCAAACAAAACATCTGTTTATGATAATGATTATCTTAATTGTAGAGTTCTAGCTCATGCCGTGCTTTTCTTCATTAATAGAAAGAATTAATGAAAGAATACTTAGAAAAGTACTTAACTGTTTAACTAAGAACTACTTCTGAAGTGAAACACTGCTGAAGGACTATTGGAATTTATCTTAGACTCCTATATAAACTTCCTACTGGTGAACTTAACCAACTTAACCATTTTTCAGCCTCCAATTCTGCAGTAAAATGTGCTTCCTTAAATCTGGCTTGCTTGCAGACAGAATCTGACACACTGGATTTAGTACAGCTGCAGAATTAACATTCAAAACTCCCATGCTGCACAGTTTCCCCACGTGTTACATAAAAATGCTGTGCAATTCCTCTCTCCAAGGCTCCTCTCTTAGGGCTTTACCTGCCTCTTTGCCTCCCCCTTGGTGACTGTTTTAATTTATACACAATCCAATTTTACACACTCACCCAAATTACTATTCATTGTGAGATAAATACAGTAAATTGATAACTCTGCCCAACATTGAATCAGCATTCAAGGTGTAACAGCTTCAGAACAGACTTTAAAGGTATGTTGTGTTTCAGGTGATGGGAGGAAATGTGAGTTTCTTTGAACACCTGTGATGGTTTGGATGTTGTTGAGTTTTGAGATCCATCTCTATCTTGTTTAATCCATCAAGACAGAGAATGGTTTAGATTCCATTCCCAAATTTTCAGGATTTTTCATCCAGAGACTGGATTTCATTCAGGAAGATTTTTGGAAAAGTAACTAATTTGATTTAGGGAGTAGATGGATTTTTAAGTCCTGTGGTAGGTAAATCCCATCAGGAATACCTCCTCCTCCATGGCTTTTCATGGCAAAAGTAGTTCTGTTATTTTTGTATTCTAAAGAAATATTTCCTAACCTTTATTTAACAATGTCCTTTTTAGTGACCAACTAATTTTTTTTAAAATTTATTT
>VZUA01076541.1:0-11516 GCA_013401035.1 Horornis vulcanius | reverse complement strand
CCCTCGCAGGCTCCTGCCGACAGACCTGGCTCGCTCAGAGGACACGCAGCGTTCCCACCCCGTTGCCCCCACAGTCCCTGCTGCTGTTCCTGGCTTCCCCTGGGTCGCAGCCGCGTTGCCCCTTGGGCCCCTGCACCTTCTCAGCAGCTGGTGGAGTGGTAAGTCACAGAAGAGGATTGTCGGCCCTGGTAGATGGCTGCAGAGGGTGTTAAATGCATTGGTATTTGGCTGCTCTCTTTGGTTTCTCTTGACCGCTCCAGTCTGTTGCTCCTGATCCCCCCACAATCTGTTTGCTCCTTGTTCACTCTCATGTCACCTTCCTGGTACTCCCAGCAGCTGAGCTGGGGCTCTGTAAGGTTGCTTCTCTGGGTTACAGTAGTGGCAGTCTGAGAGCAAACCTGCCAGCTAGGCACCTTGTTATCCCATGATACCCCATTTGCTTTTGCCCAGCCTGCAGGTTTAAAGACTACTTTGCTCTCACAGTTTGCTGAAGCTTCCTTTCTCTTGGATCTTCCTCCAACTTTTTTGGCTGCCTCCATGAAACCCTCTTCACCAGGTCCTGTGGGCTATTTTCTTCCAAACAGCAGCACTCCCCAACAGTGCTTCTTGTGCTTGGGCAGGGAAGCTCCCTCTCCTCTGTGCTGTCCTTTAGCTGTGCCTTTTCTACCAAGTGAGTTATACAAAGGGGCCAGAACAAACCCGGTGCTTGCCTTTGGACCCTTTTTCTCACTGAAGATACCTGTGTGTCTCCAGCATTTTTTCAAGCACAACACAAACTGCTCAGTGCTGTCTTTCAGCTGTCATCACCTGGTGCTACCCTAACCCAGCTGCTTTGTGAATTCCATTTTGGTAAAGTTGCCTCTTTGGTAGTAAGGATTGTGGGGATGGCCAGGATGTCCTCACAGGCGGAGAACTGAGTCACTGTGCAAGCTCAGCAGCTGAACATGGCTTTAAAGAAATGAGAAACGAGACAGCAGGTGGTGTTTANTGAATTCCATTTTGGTAAAGTTGCCTCTTTGGTAGTAAGGATTGTGGGGATGGCCAGGATGTCCTCACAGGCGGAGAACTGAGTCACTGTGCAAGCTCAGCAGCTGAACATGGCTTTAAAGAAATGAGAAACGAGACAGCAGGTGGTGTTTACCACAGCACAGCCGGACCTGCCACCACCTGCTCCAGCTATGGTTGATGTCTTATACTGGGACGGTCTCACATCTGGGGCTAGGTTTTTTTTGTACTTCTTTTTCCTTCATTTTTTTTATTGGCTCACCAACTCTCAAACTGCTCCTACACAGTAGCATTGGCATAAAATGTATTTTGTTTAGACAAAACCTTTTTATGACTACATGAACTGGAAGATTGTGGAAAGAGCATATTTTAGGAATGTCTCTTAGTAACACTGATCGTTGGTGTTAGAGGCAGGGTTGCTGTGGTGCTGTTGTCTTCAGATGTAGTGTGGGCACAGAATATGGGCTGAGGGGGGTAAAATATCAGTGCTGTCATCTAATGCAGAGGAAGGAACGTGGCTGTGTCCTTTTTGCTAACGTGGAAAATAGCCTGCTCTGCTGCTGTTGATCTGGGGCAGTAACTGCAATTAAGCCCTGCCATTATTGGATTGTTGTTGGAAGAGGGAAGTGCTTTTTTTTTGTGTGTGTGTGGTGGGGACTAGCCCATAACAGAAATACTGCAGCTGAAAACATGTGGCTGGCTCGGAGCTTCTCCCAGAGAGTGTGCCACGTTTCCCTCTAGTGGACTCCTCTCACAGTGGAAACCTGTGCCTACAAAAACCAATTCCCAGGAGTTCAAGGAGAAATTACTTTGAATAAGAACCCAAGGGTCCATCTAATACCACCCCCAAGCCAGCATATGTACATTGAATTGGTGCATGTTTTTATTATAATGTGGGGTAGTGAGGAGCTGGGAGACAACAGCAGCAAAAGAGATCAAACAGAGGCGATGTGTTATCAAACCTGACTGTTGTACTCTGCATATTCTTTGAGTTGTGGTTCACTTCTCTACAGAAAGACTGGATCAACTTGGAGACCATTTTCTCTTATGTACAGTGATAAAGGAAATATCTCTCTGCTTTGGGGCCTGTTTCTAAGAAATTAGAGGCATCTGTTTTTCGCCAGTAGGTGATTCGCTGCATCTCTGTTTCACTGGCTCCATTCACTTGCCCTCTGCTCCCTCTGCAAGCTCTCCTCCCAGCTGAATATTGGTGTTATGTTTTTACAGCACACTGATACTTAATACCAGTCCCTCCAACAAAACATGAAGACTAAAACCAAAGGAAAGAAACAAAGGCAAACTGTCGACAAAGAAGCATTTTCCGAAGAGCCAGCAATGAGAAAAAAGGAACTGGTGAAATGTTTGCGACGCAAAGAAAGGAGGAATGGGGGAAACAAGGAGAGCAGCAAGATGCCCACAGGCAGAGCCAAGCGTCCTTGGAGCAGTAAGGACAGGCTCTTGAGGAGACTGGAAAGCAACGAGCGCGAGAGGCAGAGAATGCACAAGCTCAACAACGCCTTCCAGGCCTTGCGGGAGGTGATCCCTCACGTGAGAGCCGAGAACAAGCTTTCCAAAATAGAGACTCTCACGCTGGCCAAAAATTACATTAAATCCTTGACCTCCATTATACTCAATATGTCCAACGGACACTATCCAGCAGTAGAAGGGATGGGGGGAGCCTGGGGATCCAAACTGTACCAGCATTATCAACAGCAGCATGGGGAGGATGACCATGAGGAACATCTACAAAAATATTCCACATAGATTCATGACTTCAGCCAAAACACCAACTGCCAGCTACTACTGTCATTGTTTTTCCTTCTTGCATCATAATACGTCATTGCCTAGAGGTTTAAAGAGATTATTTTTGCCTCCAGTCTGTCCTTTTTTTTTCTTAAAAAGACAAATAGGTAACACTCATGGCTGTAGTTTATATGGCACATTAAAAAATTGCCTTAAAACCCTCAGAATTTTTCAGAGCATAATGAATGTGTTTATGTGGTGTGCCAGGGTCTGAAAACCTATCCTGTAACACTGGAGTTAACTTGAAAATAGTGATCTAGTAACTTCTGAAAATTAACCTGGTGTGCATTTGAGTGAGTTGAGCCTTTAAGGTCTGTGTCACTTGAGTTGCTTGGAGGTTGTTGAGAATCTTGGCTGTAGCTCTGTTCACCATTCTTTCAATGACTCATCTGCTGTGCTAAAGAGAAGATTAAAATTGATGACAGCATTTGACTGACTTGGTGACTGAAGTGGCACATGTGAAATTGGTCACCAAATCTGAATGTTTATCTTGATATTTAACTACTGTGGATCTGCCCTGGTAATTTTGAACCTTGCAAGGCATAAAAACATCTGTTGATGCAAACATCTGCAAAGCTTTCTTAGATTGTAAGCTCTCTAGAGTAAGGACAGATCTGATCTGTGTTTCCAGAGCATCTGGCCTCATGGAGGTTTTCTTTAGTGGGTGTCTGGGTGCCATTGTACTACAAATAATAAATAAGGGACAAATTACTTACTTTTGCCAAGACAATGATAAAAATGCTTTAGTATAGTCTTAAGTTAGGCAATGCTCTGGCCAGTTTAAATTATTTGCTAATGAAGCCTGTGATGTGATCAGGTTCTTTCTGTGTTAGTGTTAGATTCTGATATTATAAAGCAATAAATGAAGCAAAAACTTTTCAAAAAGGAAAAAGAGCTTTTTTTTTCACCTCCCCCTATCCTCTTCTGTGTTAAAAAGTTTTATGTCACTGAAGAATTCTCATTTCCTCTTGTATTCTTGTACCTGGGCATGTGAAGCTGGAGTGGCCTCAGTTGGAAGTGTGGTGCCCATGGAGCCCCCGTGTCACAGCTCCCCCTCCCCACATGCCCCATGGAGCAGGAGGCTGCTGCTCTGTGCTGTAATGGCACAGGAAACATTTGGCACCTCATGCATCACTAGGATTGATAATGGTTTGTGGTGTGCCCCTGTCCAAGGAGGAATGGGGGCTGAGGAAGGATTTATCAGATCCATCACAAAAGCATTGTGCTGCAGTGTGCAGTTTGGAATGTGTTTGTAGTTTGCTGCAGCACAGCTGAGGGGATGCCAATGTAATTCAGAGTGAAAGGTGAGGTTTCCCTCACAGGCTGGTCAGGGATGTGAATTATCTTTCTCCACCACAGCAATCCACAGCTATGATGTAGAACAACACTATAATTTATACATGTGGTTGCCTTACTGGAGAAAACATTTGGACCGTACTTCACTCGGGATTTTCTTAGTTGTTGAACTGTTTTCACCTTAAAATAAATGTGATTAAGTCCTTCTTATACTCAAATATTGATGAAAGAATTGCAGTCTCTTAGAGATTTAACTTATCATTACAGTGCTGGATCTTACTCCATTCACCAGCTGCCCGTTGTGGGTAAATTAATCCTCACTGTATTTATACACTGATTTCAGTGAGTCAGTAACACTAAGGCCTTTTCTTCCAGTTATTCACTCAGCACCTCCTCAGGTAAGAGATGTTGATGTTCTTTGGTTATTTCTCACCCTCTAGGTCACTGCAAACTGTGGCTGTGTTTCACACAGTGATGACCGAGCACTTGCAGATTATGGTAATTCTTTGTAGGATTCATTATCTGAGAGTTTCCAGCTGGTAAACATCCCTGGAATGCTTCTGTGGGATAGTTACATTAGAACTGCTGTTTGGTTGCATTGGTGGAAAGGGAACCAACAAGTTTAAAATCCAGTATTTTAACAGCGCTGTTGATGAAGAACTGCACTTTAAGAACCAAGTATGCTGGTATTGCTCCTAAACATACAGATTTTAATGCTTGGGCAATGTATTTCTGACTTCCTGCAACCAGAGGCATTTCAAATATTAAGCCCAAAATGGCACATCATATCTAGCTATAAATACAGCAGCCAAGGAGGCAGGTGAAAGTTACCCCCTCTCTGAGCACTGCCATCCCCAAGGGACAGTCAGGATCTGGACACAGGCATTTTTATGAAATTACAGCTGCTAGTTCCACGGTGGTACTTAGTTACAAAGTGCTGTGTTCTTGGACATGCCAAAAGGGATTTTGTAAGAAGCATTTTTTTCTGATAAATTACTTTTTATTTTTCAAAATTGCTTCAGTTTAAAGTCACTTTTCCATATTTTAACTAGCCACAACAATGACATTATATTTTTAAATTAAATAATTTTCTAAATAATATTCTAGAAGGCAAATACTTAGTGCTCAAACATAAACAACTTATAACTTATCTTTTTTTTCACTTAAACCCAGCTTTTTACAGTAAAGTAAGTGAAACTTGGCAATGTAGGGAAAAATTCAAAGGTACATTATAAAGCTTATTGTATGCAATCAGGTTGATTGTTGGAGATGTAAACACTGACTATTAAAAGGAAAAATCTTGATACAATGCAGAGAAAAATACAATTCTAATAATTCTCTAAAAATACATGTAATAAAGTTATTTATTTGGACAAGATACTGTGCAAGTTATGCAAAACCTATTATGGTAATTAATGCAACACATTATTTATGGTTCTCCCACAATGTATGTATTAACCAGAAATCTCTAATCACATACTGGAAAGATCAACAGGTTCTTTTTTTAACAGTAAAGCATCTTCAATCTTCATTCACATTTGGACTTGGAAACAGTGCTTTCCTTGGCATTAAATACCAAATATATTCCTTAAATACGTGCAAACATAAGTTTTACTTCTACAAATACAGTACTGAGACCACACCAAACTGCTCATCATATAAAAATAGCTTCATATACAGTCACACACACAGAGGAGAAATGAATGTAAACTGTCCAATTATGATAAATAAGTCAGGAATAAAAGCTTTTTTTGAGAATAGAAAGTGGCTTCATGTTGGAAAAAGGGATGAATAAATCACTCAAAATGAAGAGCAGAGCTTCATTCTGAACTGCCATCAGTGTACACCAGCAAACTCCACTGCTATCAGTAAAGTTGTTTAGCATTCCTACCACTGTAAAGTCAGAGTTTAAGACCTTCCGGAAAAAAAAAAAGTACGAAAGCAGAATTTGCAATCATTTGGAACACAGCCTCCAGAGTCTGGTGCCTTCCAGCCTCCTTGGGTAGGCATCTGAGTACCTCAATTACCCCAGTTTCAGTTCAGCTGAAGACAGAACACGATTTCCCAGTACTTGCAGTGATAGTTGAGAGCCAGACATTGCTGAGCCCGACTGACCAGGACTGGGCTCTCCAGTGGCTCTCTGAAAGCAGGGGCTCTGCTGCCTGATTAACACATTGCTCACTGTGAGCAAAGACAGCAAAAATTGCCCCTTCCTGGTAGCTGCAGCTTAAGCAGAGTTGTGCAGAATTTGATTTTGCTGATGGGAGCAAGAACAGCCTGACCCAAGTCCGTCCTTACACACGGAGCCCTCCCATGAGCAGAGCTCTGTGCATGTGTAAGGGCCTCTACAAGCAGGACCAGCTGTGTTTGCCTGAAATTCATTCAAATTGAAACATCTTCATCTGTGCTCAAAGATGAATCTCAAGGACAGTGTGCAAGACTTGTGAATATGAGAGAAATGTAGGGAGCATAAAAAGAAGTAAATGCAGTGATCATCGGCGCAGATATTCACATTTGTATGGTGTGTAGCAGCTATGGTCAAGGGTCAGAAATACATTGTGGTTAAAAACCTTGCCTACTTTGACAAAACTATGAACTCTTATCAAGTCACATTTACACAAGATGCATTAGAAGGATTCAGTACTTAAAATACCCCATTGCAAAGTCCAGTTCAGTCAAACATATTAGTGTAGCACAAAAATGTCATGTTTTTCTCTCCAAGCCGTAGACATTTTTTTCTTTTTAAACTACTGCCTACTGCTTGTTAGCAACACATAGATGGCAACAATTTAACAGTTAACAGAATTTCTGTCCAATTCTTGACTTTCACTGACCATCAGAGGGGTCTTAGAGTGTTCTGTTTTCCCTTTACTCTCCTCATCTTCTCCCTCCTTCGATGCTGCCGGGTTTTCCTCAGCGGTGTCAGGCAGAGCACCCCGAGACGCTTCTGTTGCATTTCCTCTGACTGTAATGTGCTCCCACCCACCCTGTGAAAAAGGGATATAGAAATTCAAAAGGAGAAACATCACCCTGTCAGTGCTGTACGTGATGTGATGCTTTGTGTGCACTGCTAGTTTATACTGTTTGTTCATGAGGAAAGTAATCCTGCTCTGGGATGAATCAGAAAAAAGGCTCCTTGTAAAATGAAATAAAACACAGCAGACCTCCCTGACAGGGAGTTATAGAGGTGATAAACTTGAGGATTGTTTTTTACTACAGGGAATTGAGATTAGTAGGGTCAAGCATTCATAACAGAGCCACTGCAGATATTCCATCAACTTAAAAGGTGATAAAACCTTGAAGCAGCCTTTCTCAAAACACTGAGAATATTACAGGGTACAACAATTAGGAATAATCATGTACAGACTAGGAAGGGATACACTTTTTTTAAAATGGCTCTTACTCCACTAGTTTTTCCATTGTAACTTTTAAATTACCTATTAAAAGTGAATACTTATCAAGTGCAAATAAACAACTTCCCAGTGATGATTGCACAGCCCTTTATAGTAACTTCAAAAAGGAACCTAAACCTGAAGGTAAATGTCAGTTTCCTGCAGGTATATCCAAGCTTTCCAATGCTGGCCAGCTGGAGCCCATAGACTTTGGGATGTACAACTCTAGGCAGTTCTGTGCCCCCAGCACTTACCCCAATTCCATAATCCCAGGAGAGGCCTTTAGGTTCCAGGGGCTGGACACCAGTCCGGTGGCAGACGGTCCCACAGCTCAGGCTGTGGCTGCCCTGCACTTTGTCAGCTATCACCCACACCTCAAGGAAGGAAAGAGAGGCAGTAAAATGTGCTGCTCTTCCCAGATGTGAAATCTCTGTCTAACCCCTTTTAAAAATCAGTCTTGTTCTTCAGTAGGCTGAAAACCATCTAATTTAGGCATAGAGATGCTCAAACGAACTATAGAGCAGTGTTATAATTAAAACGTTGCCAGATAAGACTTGGCAGGAAAGAGATTAAATATATAAAAAGCCTTGTTAAAATACATAGCCTTGTTTAAAAAATGGAAAAAAAATAATGAGGCTTTTTGCAGCAGAGGGTTTGGCTGCATCACTATTTCATTGGTATGATTTTTTCTCTTGCTATTAGATTCCAGCATTTAGACCAACGTTTTGTGCAATGAAGTTAAACAAAGCTAAGGCTGAAGAACATTCAATTACTAAAGTACGTTCTACATAGTTTTTAATAAACTAATGAGATACAAGGTAGCTTAATACACACCTGGTCCAGGGGCCCTACAGACATTTTACGGATATTATTTGAAACATGATCCCAGGTAGATCCTTGAGGGTAGCTGGGTGTGATACCCTGCCGGTACCAAAGATTGCCTGTAAAACAAAGAGTGCTGGTTACAGCCCAGCGTGGCTGCTTGTCTGAAGTGCTGTAAACAACATAAATCAGGAATTAATTCTTTCTGTGTTCTGGGGAAAGGCAGTTTTGGCTAATGGGTTACAGAGATGGACAAAATGAAGTTCCCAGTTTGGAATTTGTATTTCTATATTTATTGTTTATAAAAAATAGCAAATACTCTGTTTTGTAAAATTTCTTGGGGAAAAGTGTTCATATAAGGAACTATGCACTAGAAGCAAAAGCAAATGAGATGAAGGTTTCTGAATCTGGTGTTAAAGGCTTGTTTCTTGTACAAAAGGTGCTTCATGGTTTGTCTGTTTTGGAACAGGATTCCAGACAAAACCTGGCCATGCAATTCTCTGACATTCATCTGTGTCTTCCCCCCACAGAGCACAGATGCTGGATTGTTGTTACCCAGGCACTGTCAGATGTAACAACAACCAAGCCTTAAGTGCACTGCTACTCCAAATCCTTCAATATGAAATATTACTCCAGTTCTAACTTAGCCTCTCCTTTCTAAATCAGTCTGGTATAGACTGATGTACTCCTTGTAGCACTGACTTACAGTTTTATAAATCCTTACCATTTTTATCCAAGACAAACACAGATGTTCGTCCTACTGAGACTTGCTTTAACTTCTGTTTCTGAGGTGAAGGGATATGGTACCAACAGTCACCTAAAGGTCACAAATCTTGAGTTAAGCATTGAAAAAACTGAATTAGGCATGGAAATGTCTGCAGCTGAAATACACTGCTGTGCAGGAAAGCTGTGACTGCCATCACACTTCATATATTTTTAACAGATTGTTTTTTACAAATGAACACTTTAAATTACACAAGTGAATAGCAAATTAACTGCTGTAATTGTATTATTTGTATGCACTGTTTTGCACAGCCATAGGAAAGACCTCTGGGAAACAGATTGGGCTTTTTCAGAGATAGGAGTGGAGTAGAGCAAAAGATAAAGTACAGGTTCTTACCTGCAGGTTTGTTTGGAGACACTGAACCCCGGTAGAAGGCAGAACCATCTCTAGCAATAGCCCACACTTGGTAAAATGCTCCAATGGAGATGGAAATGAAGGGTTGATCTGTTCCCACATGCAGCCAGGATGTTCCCTGACAAATCATGGGAGATGAATTGTGAAGCAGTGGTTAAAACCTCCAGGACAAAATATTGTTGATTATTACCAAATGAGAAAAAACCTGGAGAATAAATCTTGCATAACTTTACAACTGAACAGAAACGAGGTTGCTGATCCTCAAAGATATTTGGATATAAACTCTTAGAAAATAAGTAAATTGGACAATGAAGGAACAAAGCTATTTAAATCACTGCACTTTAGGCATCTAGAAGGCATCTTCATGTCTCTGAAGAGCTGGACTAGAACCTTCTCTTTTTTTTTTTTAAATTCCTCACAAAAATCAACTGACATGATTTCAGATTCCAGACACAGTATTCCAGTTCTCACTGCTGCACTGCCTTATAGATCAGGAAGGAAAGAAAAATCTTAAATATTTTTCAGTTTCTTGTGGTTTTTCTCCAAATTCTACTGAAGTATTTTCTTAGATGTTTTTCCTGGTTTTTATCCTACTGGTATCAAGAGGCACTAGACTGGAACCGTGCTTCACAGAGTCTATTCCTCAGCAGTTCCTTTAAGTGGGGTACACCTGTTGTCAACAATTTCAAAAAACAAACAAAACAAGAAGAACTAAGCTGCCAGTGCAGAAAGTGGAAGTAAAATGCTTCATGAGAAGATGGCCAGGAGCTGAGAGAGGCCCCTGCAGGTGATGTGGCACAAGCTCAGGTAGATTATGCAAGAGAAGCACTATTATAAGGAACATGGGCAGCAAAGTGTGCTACAGCTGATGGACAGGGACTTGCAAATCTGTGACACAAAGGGATGAAAAATAACAAGGTGCTTTGAGAGAGGGCCCTGTGTGATTGTATGTACTTGCATATTACACTAAATACATCAATAAGCAGTAAAAACAAACAGGGAGCCTTACAGCTGGATTTTGCTGTGTCACTCCAAGCCTGCAGAGCACGTCTCCTTTGTCACTGATTGCCCACAGTGCTACTGCTTCTTCATCATCTGCATCTGAACTGGGAATTATGGAGATGTCCCACAGGGTGACAGGAGGCACTTCCAGCCATGGCCCGTTGGTGACTATCTTACATTTTCTGAAGCAGAAAAAACCCAAACCTGTCAGAAGTATATACTTTCTATAACTGAATTGGTTTCCCAGTGTGTTGTTGACTTCCAGTCCTAAAGTTTTTTCAGTAGGCAGTGCTTTTCATTAAATATTAGTATTTTTAATTTGAAGCAGGTTTTTAACAATCAATCATGTTTTGCATCAGGTTTTGAAGTTCAATACTGATTTCTCAAAGGTTCTGTTGGTTTTTTTTTAAGTTACTTCATAAAACCAAGACCACCCAAGAAGTCTGCAACTGGTGCTACACTGCCCCAAAGCTCTCTCAGACTCACTGGGCAACAGCAGGATAATAAATTGCAGAGAGAGCTCCACACCCAGCTCATTCCTTCCTCTGTCTTGGTTAAAGGAGTAACTTCACAATTCTTTTTTTGTTTGTTAAAAAGGTTATGTAGCATCTTGAGGTAGGCAGAGATAAAGCAGCTCTAAATGACAGACTTGGTAAGTCATGCTGGGACTTCGTGTACCTTTTCTGTGGAAATTGCACCAAGGTAGTGCTGTTGATCAGGGAAATTATGTTAGACTCTATCATCACCACAACAACTTTGTGTATGAAGAATGTCCTAAAAAACATGAGGACATTCCTCTGTTTTCCAGTTCTGAAAAAACAGATCCAACCCTGAGCGCTTCCCTATTTGTTTTCAATTTTCAACTGGTAGTTAAAACAAGAGGAAGTGTTTAGACTAGAGGGTATTTCTCAAGTTGCTTATTTATTTCAAGTCACCATTTTGATTTAGTGGGTTTGTTTTGTTGCATATCGTGAAATAACACTTTTGATGCTTCAGAACCTCACTTCAAAGACTTTTTGTACAAGGGGCTAAATTCTTTGTAATATCAATACCAAACC
>VZUA01076537.1:3536-26206 GCA_013401035.1 Horornis vulcanius | reverse complement strand
GGCAGCCCCAGTGTCCCCTCAGGGCTGGGATACAGGGCCCATCTCAGTTTGCTCTCTTGGCAGCACTGAGCTGTTGGGATCCCTGCTGTGAGCACTGCCTGGTGACCCCAGACAGTGAGGGATGCTTTGGGATATCCCCCAGCTCCCCAGGGGTCAGGCTGTGCCTGCAGCCCCCAGCACAGGGGCTGTGTCACCTCAGCCTGGCTGTGATAAATCACCCTGTGCTGTGTTCCCCACATTCAAGCAGCACAACACAGCCCTTGCACAGGGCCCCCCTCTAAGGAGTTGCTGCCTTTCTCACCTGCCCATAAGAATTATTCACTTTACACCAGGCTACATTGCATCATGCAAAGGGAAACACTAAGGAAGGGGAACTGCTCATAAACAATTCCCTCAGCATCTATCAGCCTCACTGAGGCTCAGTGAAGGCTCTTAACCAAAGTCACATAAACTGGTTAACTGCATTCCTAGTTTCTTAGCAGCTGTCAGAAAGTCAACTGGCAAAGGTGAATGCCCTCCCCTTGGGATCAGGAAGGGATCAGGCAGCCTGCCCTAAGGCAAAGCAGGCCTTGTGGGACCTGCCTCCAGCCTGCTTTCCAGGACTACAGCCAGAACTCAGCACCCCAAGTGAAGCATCAGAAACAAAGGACAGTCTTCTTCTCCAAAGACATTTTGCCAGTTGCAGTCTGGCTCAGCACACCTGCAAGGAAAAGGGAGCCAGGTGAGGTCATCTGCCATCCCCTGCTTTGGCAATAGCTGTGTGGGCAGGCCTGGATCACAGCAGCATCTCCTCTTGCTGGAGCTGAACTGTTTCCATAAACCCACACCTTCTCCACAACCACTCTCTCCTCCAGTGGTAATTTCTACTGAATCACAAATGCAAGAGGTCTCCAGTGTACAAACATTCCTGCACCCCTTTCTGACATCCCCTTCTGTGTATGTGACTATACTTAATAATTTCAGGTTATCTTTGACTGGTGCACAAAAAGGGGGGACCTTTCTAATTTATGACCACACCTGCAATTCCATTCTCTCCAACCCATTCTGCTCATGAGGCAAATTCCCCCCCACTCCCCCCAACAGTCTATGTGCTGCTGGTTATAAATTCCTTCTAGGTGGGGAAGGGATACCAAGGTGAATTTTCCATATCAACACTTGACCCAGCACATCAATAGTACAAGAATAATTCTCTAATTCTGTTTCAGCCTCTCATCTTTCTCTCCATATATTTACAGTAGATATTTTAATAGAGGTATTGTGACAGATTGCACTTTGGCAGCAATTAGAAAGCTTGAAGTGTGCTGGTAATTTTAGGAGTATTTCATTCCAAATCCAAGCAAGTTTTCTAAAGATGTTTGCCTTCTGATTTGTTTCAAATACATATGGAACTTTCACTGCATCTTCCCTCTACTCTGTCCTGCTGCTGGAGTGTTCAACTGCCCAAAGTGGAGAAAAGCACATGTAAAATCAGCCAAGCCACGTCTGCTGGTACAGAGACAACACCAGCCACAGGCAACTGAAATCTTAAGCACTTGGAAATCAAGAGATGGACTTTCAGTGGCTTTTTAAATGGGAGCTTTATGGAGAACCATAAATTCTAAACCTAGAAATTCAAGGAAAGCTTTTTAAATGTCCAATGCATGTGGGTATATTTCCATCTGAATGTCCTGATTAACAAGAGGGGTCCCATCAAAGACAAGAAGAAGAGACTGGGTGGGCTTTTACTGAAGGAGGCAATCAAATAGTATACAACATTTAAATTATTAAAAGTGCAGATCTAGAATTATGGAAATATAAACAGCATTTAAACAAGTGGAAGAATTGCAATGAGACAGTGCACAGATTTGGCAAACACTTTGTTAGCACAAATAAAACCTGCTTTTTCAGAGCTTAAGTGAAGAAGAACAGCATTGCTACAGCAGAAGGGACTCTCCAAAGATTCTTGTCTGAGTGGTATGTGCATTTTTTACACCAGTACAGAAGGAAATGGTTTAGATGAGTTAAAATGGAAAGAATATAATGTTGGCTGCTTCACCAAAGTAACTGAAGAAATCCCAGCTTTATGGTTTTGCTCTTTATCTGTATCTTTTATTAAATTGCTTCATAAATAGTCTTCCTCTGAAACAAGAGAAAGCTCATCCTCCTGAGGGTGGTGAATCGATGCAATGAATATCCATTTCTGATTGCTATCAGGCAGGCAGCAGTTTAGGAGAACACTTAAGCTTTAAAGAACAAGCTTAAATCTTACTGGAGACAATTATTTCCTTTGCTAACTGAATAAAATGGTTATAGTATCTTTAACAGAGGCTCATGGTGATGTTGAGCAGTAAGAAAAATAGTATAAGTAAAAGGTAATAGTAGAGTAGCCTGAACACAAAAAATACATAAGACAAATAGAAATTACCTGCTGAATTGGAGTGTGCTATATTAAAAAAAATTAAAATGTTCCTCCAGTTCAAACTTATAACCAGTGGGTCAGACTGTATTTCTGTTTGCCAGGACTGAGGTGGTTTCACAAGGCACAGAAAAGAATGCATGTGCAAAACCATTTCACCCCAGACATCCCTGGCACTGAGTTGCTGCCTTATCCAGCATTCTTACAGTTCTCAGCTGGAAACCAAAATGCTTGTAACTGGGAGAGCTGCTGGGGCTGGGCCAGGACTGGAGGTGCAGTGGAGCCCAGGAATCAGCACTTTGGCACAGAGGAATCAGAGCTTTTTCTCTCCTTCACGCCTTGAAGGAGCACAGACCCACGTGTCAGCATAAAGCAGCATGATGATGATGATGCACGTGTGTTTCTCTGTCAAGGAAAGGGAAAGCAGCTTCCAAGAGCCCAAAGCAGTGGGAGGCTGAGGAGGAATTAGTGCCACCGTAGCCTGCTCTCTGTGGTGTTACAGTGGCACAAACTCCTCCTGTGCCATCACTGGCACATTCCAGAGCCATCCAGAGAGGTGTGCAGGTGCTCCCAACGGCTGGAACCAAACCACAGCAGCTCCAGGGTGGGAATGTTTGCCACTGCCACTGTCCTGAAGGACCCAAACATGCAAGAGACACTGGGCAGTGTCAGCCCTCCCACAAATCTCCTGATATCTGCTATGCCTGGCTGGATACCAGAGCTCTAACACAAGGCTGTTCATTCTAAACCATGTTTACTTTATATCCTTCTGCAGAGCAGGTCAGTTCTCTCTGATTTCTTGGTGTTAGCTTGTGTTTCCTTTGTACATCTGCAGCTCAAATTATGATGGAGCTCTCCCCCATATGGTGCTCTAAGCTTTCCTAAATTGATTACAATTAAAATAGACAGTTCTTTGATCCTCTTTTCTTAAGCACAGCTAATGCAGATTAACTGTCCACAGAAAGAGGCTTTAAGTATCCAGTGTGAGAAAAACCTCATATTAAACATTACCAGTGGCATCACCATGTATCACTGTCATCATTTAATCCATTGTGCTGTTTGACAATATAATAAAAATTAGCAACTAAAAATACTTCTGTGCTAAAAGACCCACGTTTTTACTCTCTCTCATGCATTTCACGTGTGCTGTCTCATTGAATTGTAGTTCAAACTACAACACAAAATAATCCTTGGGTGTCCTTCTGCCTAAGAGTGACCACAGTTGTATCTACTAAAAAATTTGGCTGTAACACAGAGCAATAAATTTGAAATTTCTTAGCTACTCTTCAATCTTAATTTTGTTTCTAAACATATCCAAACATAAAATGAAAGAGATGTGTAATATGAGAATGAAAACATGACAAACTCTCATATTAGAGCACATTTTTCACTATTTTCTAAGGAAAAAAACCCACAAAGTATGAGCACACATAGATGATTAAACCACAGGACTTTCAAAAATATGTTTCTTAATTTTGGAAAGGGTTTTTTTCTGTTTTGATGAAAAGTCATGGTCAAGGAAAAAGTTTCCAGCACAAGGAGGCAGATGAAGAGAATTTGTACAACCTACTATACAAAAAACAGTAAATTTCCTGTAAGATAAACTGTGCCCATAAAAAGCAGATGGATGCAAAGGACTGGTTCCTAGGATACTGTAACTGAAATAAACAGCAACCTTGCTCCACTGTGATTAGTCCTTACAGAACAGGTTGATGAGGATCTCAATGGCTGTTGAAAGCACAGCAATCAATGCCTGTGAAATTTATGCAATTTAAAAATCCTCACTACTACGAGTTTTTTTAAGTATTCAATTGCTCATCTCCATTTCTCCTCCAGTGACTCACAGAGCTTAGGCTACAGCTATTTAAACCTTCCAAAGACATTCCTGGATAAAAGCATGAAAGGCATGAATGAATCCAAGGCCAGGGGAAAAGGAGCATGTTTGGTTCCTAATGTTCCCAGACATGAATCCTCAGGAATTACCAAAGCAAAGCAGAAGGGTTATTCTAGCACAGCTAAGCAGTGGAATGTTTGTCAATGCTTCCTTAAGAAATGCACTTGTTTATCTATAATCCAATTTCTACACAAAGATTTAGCCCAGCTTTGGGAAAGACTTTCACTCTCAAATAATTTCATTCTTTATATACTTTAGTATATAAAGAACTAAATTATATATTCTTTCTATGCTTCAGTATCTGAGGAAGTCTATTAGCCTTTGAACTAATAAAAGTATGTCTTAAAAATTGCTTTGCAACCACTACTTTCTCAAGAAAAAGATTCTTTTATGACTAGTTCTGTAGAAACACAGAATTTGACTGGTACAGTGTTGATAATGCATCAAAATAAATGCCATGGTTAAATGTACCTGGCCTCATATCAGCATGAGAGCCATACACCAGTGATATAGTTGAACTGGAAGGAAACATTTTTTCAAACTTTTCTAGTTTCCAATAAAATGGTTTAATAACAAACCTCAAAATTAGGATGACAATTTCTGACAGACACAAGAAGCAGGGATGAGCCATGCTCCCTGCAGGCCACCAGGCCCTGCAGGCATGTGAACTTAGGCACACAAAAACCAGCTGGCAGGACCTGGCCAGGCTCACAAAAGGCCTGTGACAGAATTCATCATAGGAGTCTGCTAGAAAACCCAAATTGAGATATGATAAGAAGCAAAATACTTGCACAAAACTAAAAACTGTCCAGAGGCTAGAAATTAAAGAAGGACTAATTGGTTTACTGTCAGTATGGCTAAAGAGTAACAGTAACACCTCAAGATTATGTGCAGAACTTTTCTCCACAGTTTGACAGAAAATATGAAAATTTTCTCTATCCAGCTTGGTAAAAAAAAAAACCCATGAAAACAAATCCAAATGGATGATCAGGAACAGAGATGGTAAAAAACATCCAGTGGTTTTATTAGGCAGATTGTGTCCTGCACACAAGATGATTGCTGGGAGAATTGCTGCAGAGCGGGGCCATGGAGCTGAGCCACTGCTGCTGCAGAGCCTCTGCCAGGCTTCCTGTGCTCCATGGCTGGGGCAGCTGTGCTCCTGAGCTGCACTCTGCCAGCTCCTGCAGATTCGTGCACCCTAGCTCCTGAACAAAGCAACTGCTCATGGGAGTATTGCTAATTTGTCATAATCGCAAGATGAATTCTAGGCATATGTTAGATTTTCTATTGAAGAAGGAAATTACTCCTGTTCTTTTTCTGAATAAGGTCATCAGAAGGCAGCTTTCACCTGCCAGTCTTCTGAATCATGGAGTAAAGCTGGATTTTTTTTTTAACCCACAAACCTTTTTTTTTTTAATAAAATTGAAAAGCTTTCCATGCACATTTCAGCATGAAAGCCGTATAACTCCCTATTCT
Source organism: Horornis vulcanius (assembly GCA_013401035.1). Lineage (NCBI taxonomy): Eukaryota > Metazoa > Chordata > Aves > Passeriformes > Scotocercidae > Horornis > Horornis vulcanius. The sequence continues at coordinate 20,441 of VZUA01076537.1, read as the reverse complement.
TTGCACTGATTGCAGCACTTATCAAAGAGAAACATCTGCTGGAGCACAAATACTGCAGAATAATCTTCTTTGGGTTAACATTCTGTATTACCATTACAAATTCTTTTTCTAACCAGATACCTATAATAATTTTAAATCTATCTAACGTGCTATGATTAAATACTATGATTAAATGAAGGAGAAAGTTAAGACCATACAGACCTCAAGGCTTCTGCAGCAACCACTCCCCGTTTTAAGTTCAGGAGGCATCTTGTTAGAGATGGCAAGAAATTGAAACCTTCCACAGAATCTTGAGATATCAGAAAGATAAGAAATCACTTGATGTGCAGTAAATGTAGCTTCTAATTACACAACTAAACTACTTTGCATTTCATTGTATACAGGTGAGATATCTAAATGAATTCTCATTTTTGGCAGTCTATCAGAGTTTTTTTACTTCTAGCAGGTGTTCAGAATCACTTAGAATAAAGAAGGTATGGCTGGGTCAGTTACAGTAAATCCTCTCCCAAATAGAGCCATGAGGTCCCTGGGCCACAGCTTGTGCTTTCAGCTTGTGCCAAGCTCCCCTGCACACAAGGACACCTGCATTTATTGTGCACTCTATATTTTACAGGAGCTGTTCAGGCTACAAAGACTGACCAATTTGGCTGTCCAAAATCACCACTGCTTTGGTGGAAAGCCCAGAGCAGCTTTGCAAAGTCATTTGTGAAGTTCTTTCCCTCCCTGTGAACTGGTGTTCTTCAGTAGCTGAGTGTTTCCCAAGGAAGAAGGCTCAGTGTAAAAGAACAATTATCCCTCACCCATGTTCATCCTTTTTCTCCACTGACACCTACCCTACCCTTTCCTCACTACCTTCCTCTCTGCCTGTACTATTTCAGCCAATGAAGCTGCTGTGGCTTCTCCTCTGTGCCCTAATTTGAAAGCCCTAACTGTGTCTTGATATATGAAACTGTCGAGCTTTACAGGCACTTTTTATGTCCACCCACTTCTCCTGGTGTGTTCACCTTGATTTAGTGCAGGGTTTAAAAAAAAAACAAACAAAACAAACCCAACTAATAGATGTGTTCCAGGAGGGAAGGAGCACAAATGCAGTGTAATTCTTCTGACAGCACAGTTTTACACACAAAAATGACTGAGAAAACTGAGAGGATTTGGGCAGAGCACTCCCACAAACAAGTGATTTACACAAGGGAAAAGTGCTGTACTTTCCCTGGGACCAGATAACACCAGCTTTAAACTGTTTGTGTAGAGACATTACACGTTCCCCATCTGAAGCAAAATACAAGAAAATAGAAAGCCACACACACAGTGAAGTAACAAATTTAAACCAGCCTCCTTTGCCTGTTTCTATAGTAACCAGCTGCAGTAAGTGCTTGGCAGAAATCTTAGACCTAGACTATATGAATTGTTTATGTAATCATATTTTACATGCAGACAGATCTCTGCCTTAATAAAGTCACTGTATCACAGGAGAGATGTGTGCTTTACTGCCTGCATTAGCAGAACAGATGGAATACACGGCACCACCATGAATACAGCAAGAGACTGAGTTTTCACTCTGAATTTTTAACAGATCTGGCACATTATTACTCTATGATGTGTCTGTTCTGGGACACGAAATGGAGCATTCTGTCCTTAGAGTTGTCAGTCAAGCATATCAGAAAGCACTAAATTCACTTGTAAAACATCTAGGTGTTGTTTCTCTAACAGAGTAAATATTTTCCAAAACTACAAGTATTTTTATATAATCAAAGAGTTTAGAGAAAATAAAAGTCCTATTAGAGGAACATCTGTAATCTGGAATGAAACCTTAGGAAAGTCCTCAGAATGTATAATAGTCAGCTATGCCAGTTTTGTCTGGGGAGATATCTGGAAGTTGAAGCCCCCAATGGATATTTTGTTTTCCCTTTAAAAATGCTGAATTTCTTGTAAAAAGGAATATACTCAAAAGCTCTAGCCCTTCCTGCTAAAGTCCAAGAAGATGCAAAATAGGAAAGTTATAGCTATTTCCCTACACCTGAAATGCACCATTAATAACAGATTTAAAACACTGCATGCTACAAAGCAGCACACCTAACGAGAGCACAGCATTTCACCCCCTTACCCCCAGGATGTGGTTAATACACTCCAAAACACTATTTTCTTGTGGATTTGAAAACCCTGAAGCAAGAGAAGTCATGATGCTAGCCTGTGTTAATTCTAAGCCCCTTATTAACTCATTTGAGAATAAGGTCTCCCAAAGGAAAGGCATGAGCACCACAAAGTAAAAGCATGTACAGCATGCCAGTTGTTCTGTGTTCATTTTTCCTACTTTTGGCTGAAGCATTTCAGAATTTAGAATAGAGAATTATTCATAGCAGGCTAAGCTTTATTTTTAACTCTCCACATAATCTGACATTACAGTCATAGATTTAGTATAAATTTAAATCAAGCTCTCTTAATGCAAAGTCAGAAAAGTTCCCTTTAAAACATTTTGTCTTCAAGAAAGTTCACCCTGTCATTTTATTTCTCTGCACATTTGGTGGCATAACTGGGCTCTGAGGCTTTTATTCCACTGTTCTTTGTTTCCTCACTTACTGACACACTTCCCAGGTTAGAAGCTTACTGGCTATTAAGGATCTTTTCTTATTTACATCAGTGGATGAGTTTTTCCTCATTATTTGTAGAGTTATTGTAGGAATAAAACAATCATTCTTTCTGTACTTCAGATGTAGCTTCTAAAACATTTTACTGTTGTTGTCCACGAGCTATGTTCTTAAATAATTCAGGTAGCTAATTCTATTGCAATCACATCCTCAAAAAGCAAGGTGATAAGGCCAGATTGCTGCTTCTGATAATGACCAACAGCCAGCAGAGAGGAAAACAGAACTAGCAATTTTATACAGTTTTGTAGAAACAGCATTACTGCAGGAGCCAAAGTAAGGCAGTGTGCTCCTGTAAGATACAGTTCAAATGAAAATGGCTCCCCAACCCATAATGGAATTATATTCTAAGAAGTATCCAAAGATCACATGAAACACAATTCAAGGTGAATTCTGAAACTGCTTTCCACATTAGCTAGTCCTGGAATTAGGCTGGGAATAGAAATGGTGGATTTCACCATAACAAAGGAGTCTTATACATATTAATTGATGCCATCAAGGTTCCTATCACAGCTTTTTATGTGCTACAATATACATTTAGAGTGCATATCCTCAGAGTGAGGATTTCCTCTGTGCCTTTACTATAATTTCCCCATAACATTAGAGAAGTCTCAGACGAGTTTTCCTACTAATATAGCAATAGAGTCAAAGAAAATTCTAAAACAGCACTACCAAAATAATTATTAGCTTGTTGAAATTACTCTCAGTCAGGGAAGAAACATAAACACAGATGATGTTTAAATTGAAAACTGCAGAGTAGCATCCTCAAACAGTAGGAATGATCAAAGTTACCTCACATTGAAATGATGAAATTGATTTTTCATTAGGAGTAAAAATACAAGTACCTCATATACCTAATGGAAAAAATAAAATCAATGTTCATCTGTGAGGGGATTTCGGCAATTTCTTTATTGATTTGAAAGAAATTGCAATTTTATAAGTCCAAGAGATTAATTTATTATATCACCTTACTATTCAGCAAACAGCAAGAGTTAGCCTGGTATACATGGCCAAAAAGGCAGAATAAAACTTACCATAATGAAATGTCCACGCATAAATGGATACATTGAAATGTAACAACCTAAATCTGGCTAATTCAGCTGCTCTCTCTGAATTTAATCATTCTAATTGAAGTCATCAAGCATCTATCTGCTGTGAGACAATTACAAGCTTGCATTTTCATGTCCAAAAGAAAATGCAAAACTTCACAACTGAAAAGTGATCTATTGCTACATGAAATAATGCCAAAAAGAAAAATATGATAATCTATGAAAGCTCCCCAGGACTGGACATGGAACACAAGACAGACATATCTGAACAGGAAATACTCGAGGCAGTCAAGGTTTACAGTTTGTTTCCACTAAATGCGGGAGCAGAAGGGAATGGCTTCAAAGACCAGAAAAGTGGTGAGATGCAAGACAAAGGCTTTCACACCTCCTGTCAGCCCATCTTAAGGCCAAAAGGTTTCTGCTGTTTCTCCCTATATATCAAACAAGTTAAAAAAGGAAGAGATTCTTCGGTACTTAAAAAGATGAAGTAATCAAGAGTTCTGTCTGCCCTCAAAACACCAGCACCCAGAAGCAGGGAAAGGATGGCACGCTCTCCCAGGCTGCTTTGTAACTCAAGATCTAATGCTGTAAAACCTTATTCATTCTCTGCATGTCCTATATCTTGCCTTCTGTGTCACCATCAGCACAAGGCAGACTTTTGGAACTCAAAGAAGAAAAGGGTAGCATAGTACAAAAGCTGTAGGTGTGAGGTGGTCAGGAACCTGATGCCCAAAAGCCAGCCCGGAAATAAACCCCCATGGACCAGTGTCTATAGAGCAGGTATTTGTTTATTGCAGCACTGCAGGTGAGGGGGATTTCTCCTCACAACTCACCCACCTTTGTCAAGTGCTCTGGTGTATTTATACAGCAAGCATTGCTGAGTGCATGGACCAGGCTCTGCTCCTGGGGCTCAGCAATGGGCCAAGAGGAACAGGCAGGAACTGATGCCCAGGAAGTTCTACCTGAACATGAGAAGAACTTTGCTGTGCAGTGACTGAGCACTGAGCAGGCTGCCCACGGAGGGGGTGGAGTCTCCCTCAGTGGGGACACCACAACAATCCTGGACACAATTCTGTGCCCTGAGCTCTGGGATGGCCCAGCTGGAGCAGGGAGGTGGGGCAGACGACCCACTCTGGGCCCTCCAACCTGAGCCATTCTGCTCTTTGGTGATTTTAAAAACAGAGACAAGACATTGTCGAGAGCTCAGCCAGGCTTAAAATGAAGTGCAGGGGAAGGAAGTGCTACCTGTGCATCACAAAGGCAGCTCACCCAGCAGATTTAAAGCGTGGAGAAGATGAGACAGAAGAACCAAGTGAGTTTTTAGCCGCAGTCCTTTAACAGGGATTGCACTTGGGAAATAAAAACATAACACCATAGCACAACTCTTGGCATGTGACCTAATCAAAAACTGTACAAATCCTACTGCAATGCCAGCAGGAGTCAGGTCAGAAAAAAAAGATCCCAAAACTTCCTTTCCCATTCCATTTGAACTGATTGCCCTCAACAGAGACAAACATTTCCTGCGACATTAAGTTGTCATCAGCTTCTGTAAATCCCAGTTCACTCAGTCTCTTCTTGTGTGTCTGCCTCTTCTTTGCAGAAGTAGCCCCGAGTACATTTGCAATTTCAGAGTTGTTTTCAGTTTGTTCAGAAGTCTCAGCTTGCTTATAAAGCTCCAACTTATCAGTTACACATCCAGGTTGTTCTTGCCTGGAGCCCTCTGCACAGGCTGTCTCATCACCTGCCTGGGTAGGCTGTGTATTCCCTAAAGCAGGAAACAGAATGTCACCAACAGTCATGCAAAGCTGCCACATCATTAAAAAATCCTGGAATTCATTTTCTTCAATCTTAACACTGTCAACCCATCCCACTCTATGGTTAAGCACTTCACAACAGTATGCAATCCAAAAGCCTGGGTACAGATTTAAGTCAGTAGTTTTAGGAGTTTCTTCTAGGAAAAGAAAAGTACCTTTTGTTTCCTGTACTGAAGCATCCTTCATTTCAGAGGGTATTGCTGGTCTAACCAGGACCACACCATATCCTTCATTATTGTGGATCATATTATTAACCATGGTTATCTTGGGAACCTCATAATCCTCATCTAAGAAATTCTACAAAACAAAAGAGAAATCTAACATGTCACATCCGGCTAAAGGGACACAAAAACCTTCTAGTTTTAGGTAGAATCAGTTCTCTGTATTAACCAGAGCAGGATTATTTACACAGGAGACATTGTGAAAGGCATGTTCTCCTTCTGACAGATAAGAAATAAAACCAGGTGACTGCTGGAGTGGATAAAACGGAAATATCAACTGCAAAGCTGCTGCAAGGCTGTCTGTCTGTAGGAGGGGCATGTCTTTGCAGAACTGCTTCATCCAGCAAAGATGAAGGGAAGCATCATGTGACACATAAGAATTCCAGCACAGAGGGGTTTTGAGCCAACCCAAACCTATTGGCACTAATTACAGCAGTGATTAGCTTTTGGCAAACCAGTACCTTGTGACTGGGACTGACCTTGACCAGTATTCCCTCCTTGCAGTGGTGGATCCCATTGTGCAGCAGGGTGCACCCACTTCCTGGATAGATTTCCACACCAGCACCCTACAAGATACAGTTGGGAGCAGTTCAGAAGCAGTTTAGGCACATTTTTACCCTACAAGACACAGTTGGGAGCAGTTCAGAAGCAGTTTAGGCACATTTTTACCCTACAAGATGCAGCTGGGAGCAGTTCAGAAGCAGTTTAGGCACATTTACCATTGAACTTGACTACTCCATGGCACATCTTTGTGCTCATCTACCAGTTTGCACAATGCAAAACTGTGTTAACTCCTCCAGCTTCACAGCTTTGTTACCCAGCTCAGGCAGCATTACTCAAGGCTGAGGCCCCACAGCATGGGGTGCCAGTCCATCAAGGCCTGCTGAAGAGTGGCTGAACAGCCTTGCCTTATTTGCTTGTGCTTTAGTCATCCCTCTCAATACCTCAAACCCCATCATTCTTCAAAATATCCAAACCAGAGTCCATTTTTGTGTTTATCATCCCTCTGTAAGAGTCAAAGGTGTCCAAAAAGGGCATTTCACTTGCAGAACAATGGAAATGAGAAAACTAGTTATGGGCAGAGAAACCAGAAAATCACTATTAAAGTACTGCAGGACATGAATCAGCTATGCAGCAACAATTATTTCACTGGTGTCCCCTGTTACTGCATCACTTGGCTATCATCACACACAAATGACATTTCACTAGATTTGGGAAGAGGCTACAAGACCCCTGGGACCAATCTTGATTCAGTAACATGTAGATGTCCAAAACTAATTTGTTTTCTCCAGAAAGGTTCTCTCCAGAGCAACAGAAGCCACTTTATGACTGACTGCACTATTTTCAAAGAGAAACCTTTCTTTTAAATTAGGACATAAGCCAAAGTTAAGAATGGGTGTGTACCTTTGCCCCATAGAGATCCGAGTTTCTCATCAGTAGCTCAGCTGATGTCCTCACAGTTATTCCAGTGGTTTCACACTGTAACACACAATTCTCCAGTGTGGTTTTCCCATGATGGACATCTGCACACACAGAAACAATTATTGCTGGATGAAGCAGTTCTGCAAAGACAAACCCCTCCTACAGAGCCAGCCTTGCAGCAGCTTTGCAGTGTGATATTTTCAGTTTATCCACTTCAGGTTCAAGTCACTCATTTGCTCATGTGTGGTTTGAACTCATGCTGTTTTTCTGGTCTAAGCAGGGATGCTGCTGCAAGGGAGCACTGGTTGGAGTTTTGTCTTAGAGGTTTTTTTTTTTTAATGACAGCAATAATTCATTTCATTACATTCCTAAGAGACTTATGGATTCAAAAGATATTAAATACGTGCATACCAGCGTTAATAAACATTTTAACATGTTTAAAACCCAAATGCCTGTTGAGGAAAAATATTAGCATCTTCTGGAAAGACAAGGCCACAGCCAATAACCTGCTCGGATACAATTTAGATTTCATTGAGTGTCAGTTTGAAGATGCTGGAAACAAAGTTCTACAGCACTCCTACATCGAGTGCTGTTCCTCAGTGGAGCACTGGGGGGCTGGTGTCAGCTGAATATTGCCATGGGGACTCTTGTGTGGAAAGAATTGTTTCCTTTTCCAGGCAGCCTGACACAGGCTGTGCTACACTCAGAGTCAGGCTGCCTTAACAGAAGAACAATGATCAAGTTAATGATCTCAACCCAGTAGCAGAATAAAGCATAAGAGCCATATAATAGCTTGAAAGTACAAACAGAAGTTATTTTGATGTCCACATTATAAAGAAGTTTAAAAAAAGAGGAGGAAGACTCAATATGTATACCTGTAGGGCTTCTCTCTATGATATTTTGTTAAACTGCAACACTGGGTCCCAGCTTTAATTCTAACATTAATTATGAAAGAGTCACAAAAAGGTCAAGATGCTTTTACACTTACTTAAAATCCCCTCCACAGCATCATGCTGCACTAACTTCAAATTGGAGATCTTTATATTGGCTCCTGTACAGTCAAAGAAGTTGTCTCCTTTCCCTTGTTTTTCTATCACGACATCATCTGGCAGGCCATACCCTAAGAGCAGAGGTGAAAGATGCAAGCTCAGAGAATATCTGGTGACAATGAGGTGCTCAGTACATGACAGATATTTAAATCAATGACAGAAGTTTGGAACTTGATGTTTTAATACCTTAAACAGGATCTTCAACAAGTGGCCAGGCTACACCTCACATCCTCTGTGCCAAGGCATAGGCACTCCAAACTAAACTCAAAAGTTACCTTAGTTGAATGGCACACAACAAAATGCAAAGTTATCTGAGAAAGTTGAACAAATGGGTAACAGCTCACATTTGCCAAGGCCAAAGTTTTCACTCCCAAAAGTTATCAACAGAGCAGGGGGGATGCAGGAATTGAGGACACAACAGGCATCTCCAGTCTGCTCTCAAAGGACAGAAGTTCACTACAGCAGGCAGAGGTTCCAAAGAACACTGAGGGGAAAACAGTCACACCACAACACGAGGAAAAAAGTGCAAAGGGCTTGATATTGTTAGCATGCTTCATTCAGCTTCCCTGTTTGCACAGAATTTGGGGGGAAATTCAGTGTTCCTGTGTTGCACAGGCTTCCAGACTAATTCAGTTTAAAAAGCAGCTTTCACAAGCACATGCCAACATTGATTTACTAAGCCATCCACAGTTGTCAGCATTTAAGCACTTACAGGAAAATTTACGAGCATGTAAAGCTTTTATTGCTTGTCACTGACAAGAATCATGATAAGGAAAGCAATAATGCAACATCCATTAAAGCAGCACGAGTCCTATCATTTTCTGAAAGCACACACAGATAAGAAGTGCCCGAGCAGGATTGCCAGCTTTTAACCAAGTACATAAATAAATAAATACTGCCACATACAAGTAGAAAGGTTAAAACCAAAATGAAAATAAAAACCTTTGAAAAAGGGTTGGCAGAAAGTTTTAAAGACAGGCAATTTAATGCAAAGTTAAGTGATTGATACTTCAACACATGATATTACCTAGAAATCTTTTCCCACTGCTACTGATTTATGGTCACCTCTGAAGAGGAGGTGGCATGGGGCAGTTCTAGCATGTAAAAAAAGAGCACCACAGGACAGCAAAAGTTTAACTTCTCACCACTACAGAAAGATGCTATTATACAAAGCAGGAGTTTTAGGAATGATTGTCCTGCAGAGTGCCTGCAGTCTGCTAACTGTGCCTTTAGCTTGCTTTACACTTCACCTCTGGAATGAAGGAAATTCACCTGCTGCCCGTGGTGCTCACTCCCAGCAGGGCTGTGCCCCTGCCTGAGGGGCTCCACAGCAGCCAAAGGCCACTGTCATCCACTGCACTGAGCACAGACAGAGAAGGGCTGATGCTGCAGGTTCCCAGCCAGCTGGAACAACTATGGCACAAGCAGAAGGGAAGTTCTTAGCCTTTGCAACACCTTTTTGTTAGGCAGGGAAGTTATCTTTATGATGACTTCCTGCATCTGCTACGGCTTTAACCTTATTCAGTTCCTATAAGTTTTTATCTATCCCTGATTTACTAATCTTCATACTTTCAACCTTAGTACTGACTGCACAGTGGCTGGGAAAAAAAAACCAGAAGCTCTACCAAGCAAAGTGACATATCTTTCATGAGTCATCCCTCCATCCCAAAAAAGCCACCAAATGAGCCAGCTGCTCAGATTAATGCCAGCAAAGTTTGTCTTGATGCTCCTACTTCAGATATTCCTGGCTGCTCCTTTTGCTATAATACCTTAACTAACAGAAGTCCTTATAAGAAGATTAAATACGTGACAAGTACTTGTTATTGAGAGGATGGTTTGTACTAAAAATACATATTTATATGCTTTGCTTCTTAAAATAGAGCAGCTCATCCTTTAATGTGTACTACTGCACCATTTGTATTTCAGTTTCCTCAAAGCTAGAAAAGCAATAAATAGCACCACACACAATTTTAGAACAATGTCATTCCTGAGATAAATAAAGCACTTTATCGAGGTCCCTTGTCCTGCAGGTGCACTGGTTATCACAATGTGTGTCTGTATAAATCAAACACACACGGGAGACGGGCAAGAAAGAAAATAACTCCTAAAACAAGAAGGGCAAGAAAAATAAAGTCCAGAACAGCAGGAAATTAAACTCTCAGCCTTCTTCTCATTAAGAAGCTTTGACAAGTGAAAAATGCAACTAAATAAGTATCTGAACAGCTGCAGAAGCCCAGAGATAAACAGGCTATAACACTGCAACAGTGTGTGCCTGCCTAAAGCAAAGGGATACTCTGAGAAATCAAGAATGGTGAGGGAGAAACAGCAACATATCCTAGGCAAAGCAGAAGTATTTAAAACACAAATATTTTGCAAGAAAAATCCTAATACCACATCTGTTGAGTCAGTTTCCGCAGAAAAAAAAGTGTTAATCAAAAGTTCCCTCCTCCACCCACTGCAGGGCCAGGCTGGCAGCCCCTGCTCCCCCATCACTGACATGCTCCAAGTGCCATCAGTACATCCTAACACCAGGAGCACCTCCTGCCTCCTTCCCCCTGCACTGCCTGGGGCTGGGCCAGCAGTGGGGCTCAGAGCCTGCCCCTGAGGCACATTAAGACACACACAGAAGAACAAGGACATTCCTCAAGTACTCCTAAGTTAGTAGAAGCCTCTCAGAATTACTTCTCTGTTTCCACTATTACAACCATCAAGTCCCTTAGGTTTCTGTTCAATCCTCTCACCTACATAATCACCATTTATGCAGACAAACAGGAGGAAATGATGAATTTGTTATTCATCAGCAAAATCTGCAGTTTATCTGCACTATAGCTAATGAAACAGCTCACTCCACCCTGCATTAGGCACAGCTCTACAGCAGAAACAGGAATACATTGAAGAAAAAAGCAAACACTCCTGGTAAACTCTGCAAAGAGTAAATCCTTACACAGAGCTAGTTTAAGACATTCCATTTACTTGTTTAGGGACTTTAGCAAACCTTCTACCTTCTAGCTCTACTGAATCAGCAATGGAGAACACGCCATCGACAAAATAACGGCCAGGGCAGATGATGACTCTGTCTCCTTCATAGCAGGCATTTACAGCTGCCAGTGGATCACGGTGAAACTGCAAAAGACAAAAATACCATCAGCACCCAAAGGATGCTGTAAAAATGGATGAATTTGCGCCCACAGAGCTTGCTTTCATTTAAAAGTTGCTGGTTTTGCTTAAAAGAAATCCTTTCAATGGCACTAATAATACAAAATTTCTACTTTGAATTCAAGAATTGTAGCCCTCTGCAGACAAAACCAGCCTTAACACATTACTTTGATGTCTATGTCATGCCCAGTCCCTCCAGGAGAAAACTGGGGCACACAGATCAAGGAGCACATACACCCCAAAACAAGCTTCACTACAGTCTTGGTTCCAGGCCAACACTTCAGTTGTGCCTAAGTGACCTGCCGTGAATTTGCCATGAAGAAATAGATAACAAAAGGTAAAGAAACTAAAAACCAAACAATTCAGCAAGTAGATCAGAGCTGGTCTAAACACTCTTTTGTTTGCTCCTGGTACGAGTCACCCACAGAGTTCAGATACCACAGTGGTAAATAGTGTCCACATGATCCTTTTCCTTGATAAAGAGAGCAGGCTGATCCCCTCCACAAACATTACTGAGGGATTCCATACTGAAGAATGACAAACAGTACATTAAAAACTACACATTTATTGCTTCCCAGCAAATTCCAGGGTAAGCATAATAAGAGCACTTTTTCAGTTTCCAAGTCAGAAAATTAGATTTAGAGCCTAAAAGTTACTCCAGAACCTTCCCCATGGCTCCATTTTGGCAATCTGTAATTCATGAACGTGATCAGAATACAGCAAACCATTTCATTTGGGTCCACGGAATTCAGCCTCTTCTTAACTGCTGAAGTAGCAAGTCTTGTCTGAATTCAAGAAAACTAAACATGACTGCTCCTAAAATAAATGTATCCTACACAGTACCAACTTCTTCCTTCAAACTCTAGATCATTATCAGCAGCATCAAGAGACATGGGCATTTCAAAACCAAATTCAAGTGTCATGCCTCACAATGTTTCACTGTAGAATTATTACAGGTTCATCTCATTTCATACACACAGGAAGCTGCTTGTATAGAGCACCCAAAGGTACAAATGAATTAAAAGAAATTATTTGAATCATCAAATTTTACCACTTATTGTTTAAATTACGGTGATTTTTTTTGAAGCAACAAAACAATTCCATCACTATTGTATCTTGCAAATGGTAAATTAACTTTGTTTCTTGAGAGGTAAAACTATTAGCAGACAGACAATTCCTGCTACTGCACCTGTATTTCTATGTCTTCACAAGATTCTGGGCGAAGTTTGTCCCTTGCCAACACGTGCAGCAGACTTGCTGTCATGGTCCAGGGCACAACATGAATGACCTTTGCACCCGTGGGTCTCAGTCCTTTAGCCTGGAGGCTGCCGTATTTTTGGTAACCAAACACGTACCTGCAACAAGAGGAACAGAGCCAGCAGTTCTCCCTTCAGTAAGGGCCTCTCTGAGTTATGTGAGTCCCTCAGGAACCCCCTCCCTGCACAAACCCATCAGTTACCTCAGCAGAGGATTCTCAATTAGTTTTAGCTTTTGTTTTAAGTGCTCCACTTGGTCATACAATTTTAGTCCTTCCACCATGGAAACATTTTCTGCTTCTGAGTCCGAATCATTGCTTGATATGCTGTTCCTCACATTTAAAAACTTCTCATAAAGCTCTTCACATTGAGACAACAAGCTCTGGTAATCAACCACCAGCCCAGAAGGCACCCGGTTTTCCAGGATGTCATAGTGCCTGCAATTCAGAGCAAGGGGTCAGCACATGGCACATCCACAATCCTCAAAGACCAAACATGAGACTGGACAAAACCTGAGGAGTTCTGCATCAGTACTTGAGTCAAGGTTCTCAGCAGTCTGCATCAACACTGCTCCATTTTATTTGAAATCAGCAAAACCAGAAAATCTTAACAGACACAAACATTTTACTTTCTAAACAGCTGCCTATCCACCTTGAAAGACTGTCTACAACCGTCAGAAATTCACCCTAAATAAAAGGCATAAGCACAGCCATAAAAAAGAGTAACAATTTAGAAGGTAATATCTAAGCCTTTAAGAGAAAAACTGAGAAATATTCACACACATTCCTCCTGGAGAATGACCAATTTATGAGTTTTTGTTTACATTCGGCTTCATTGTGGTTTTTATTTTATGCCCAGAGGTGAAGAATGGAGCATCCCATGCCAGGTTTTATTAGGATTACAACTCGTACCAGTGTGAGGGTGACTATTGCTGGCTTTGGGGCACCATCTGATGGAACACCAAGGCTCAGAAATCAAGTGGCAGCCTCAGTTGTGTTCTCCTTCCATACAAGATTTTGATCAGCCACAGTGAATGCTGTTAGAACAAACTGCTTTGGTTTACAAGTCAACAGGGGCTTTTTACACCTAATTGTGTGTCACTGTTCCCACATCACAGATTCCAGTGGTTCTGCCCTAAAAACATCCAAGGTGCTGCACTCACAGTCGCAGTCGGGGCTCAACACATCGCACAAAGTAATCAAACTCATCCTCCTCCTCCTCGTCCCAGGTCCTCCAGATGCACCGGTAGAAGAACCTTTGGAAGCAAAGTGTAAAATCATACAGAGGAGAGCAGAGTCAACAGCACTGGAAATACAATGTAACCAATTTGAGAATTCACCTCAAAGCATCACCTCTCTCTAAATTCATGTTACTGTCCTGGTCATCCTTCCTGCTTGTTGCTTACCTGCATAAAGAGTTTTATTTTGTGTGTCTAAGCTCAAGATTCATAATAACCAGTGTCCTACTTCCTCAAAAGGGTGTGAATAGCTAAAACCTGGATTTGAAAAGCAAGAGTGACACACTTCAGATTCTGAGGCTTTTTGGTTGTTTGGTTTTGGCCAATCACCCTTCAGCTAAGCTTTCTTTCTGACAATGTAGGTCATTCCTCCTATTTTAGCTTTTTTTGTCCAGCCTAGAGCCTACTTGTAGAGAGGTTTCAATCGGCATGTAGTGCATAAAAGAAAAGGAGGTGGAAAAGAGACAGATGATAAAGAAGAAAAAAAAAATATGTGAAGAGACACCTAAATAAAGAGCAAGTTTAGGGGAAGAAGCAAAATGCAGAAAGAAGATTGGCATGAAAAAACCCACCAAAAAGTTATTGAAGAGAAAGAACAGCGCACTAGTCTACAAGTGATACTGTCCAAGGAACACTGGGGTGAAAAAGAGGGAGAGCACTCTCCCCAGAGCACCAGTCATCAAATTTACTTTGGAAAGCTTGGCTTGTGGAGCTGCCAGCATAGCCCAAGAACTCAGGGCAGGACCCACTGGGAACCAGCAGGGTGCAATTGTCCTACCTGACATGCTCTATGGCTAGTGCTGTCTGGTCAAACTCTCCTGACTCATCATACACCACCCACAGCTCCTGCAGCAGGATCTGATGTTCCTTCAGCTCCAGGAGCTCCTGCATGCACTCCAGGGTAAAGCTGCTGTCCTGGGACTCGCACAGGAATGGCTCACTGAGCTGCACAACTGCCTTCAGGGCTGAGAAGTTCACATCAACCACCTGTGGGAACAAACAGCCCCAAAATCCCTCAGAACCACAGATCCAGCTGAGGGAGGGGAACGGGAGGTGCCTCAGCCAGGGCCACGCGGGTCCCAGCTGACCCCACACAAACCAACACAAACACACAGTACAGCCAAGGCCATCTTCTCAGCTGAAGTGATAACCCAGCTTCTCACAACCCCACAGCCTTCTCCACATCCAAACCTTCATTCAATCCCTCATAATGCTCAAAACAAGGCCAGTTAGTTGCTTCTCCCCACCTTTTTTTTTTGTTGTTGTGTTGCTGTTTTTTAAAAAATGGCAAAAGCATTATCCTCAGACTCAAACAAATCAATACCTCACCCTTTGGGATTCCTTTGAGGTACATTTTTCTAAGTGCCCACAGGATACATACAATCCAGAGAGATAGTCTGGGCCAGTGAAAGCCATTTTGTCACTAACTGTGCAGAAAAGAGCTGAGGAGCCACAAATTTTTCCCTCCTCAACCATGTGATAGAACTGCAAGTTCGAACATCCAAGATTTGCAACACAGATGTATCGCCTGGACATTGAGAGACTTCAAAAAGTCTGTTAGAGAGGTAAATTATGTTAAGTGAGACAAATGCCTGAGCAGCAGCGATCCACTTACCCCAACAAGGACCTCAAAGACATCAGTGCGCCAGATGGCCTGCCAGCCAGAGGGCTCAAGGACCTTCTCCAGGTACTCAGCTATGAACCGCTTCACCTCAGAGGTTTTGCAGTCAGCTAAAAACAAATTGAAGATGCTACATTTATGCAAGGAATGGAGGAAAAGTCCTCCAGGTCACTGGAAAATGAAAGTCAACACAACTGAAATGTTCCTCTACCACCACTAAAGTTGGGCTTCATTCTGGTAAGCTCACGGTAACCATCAGCATTTTTGCTGGTTTGTGCTCCCCTGAAAGACATCCAGGACTCGGCCTTCCAGACACTGAAGCTTTCAGTGCCAATGGTATTGAACACATAACCTGTGCCTTATCTTAAACAGACTTAAAATACACAAAAAAAATTTAGAAAGGTCAGCTAAAACAAGGCATAGAATCCACTACTTCCCAACAGTTTTGACTTTGCATAATTAACATTTTATTTAATTGTATCAAAATTACTGTCTCCTGGTCCACCAGCTAGAGCACCTGAGGTTACAGTGTAAGTGACGGCAGGTCACTGTATCTTTTGCAGCCCCCATTATTAGAAGCATCTCACAGCTTAATACATACAATTGACTCCACTGAAACTGAATTGTATAAAGTCACTATAAGAAAACTAACACCATGAAAAAAACTACTTACCCAAGATGTAATCCTGGTAAGCTCTGAATCGCTCGTAAAACAAAAGATGATCGGTATGAAAAATATCCGGAAAAAGCACGTTCCCGTCTGGCACAGTCCTGCCCAAAGTAGTCCCTGGTTTGTCACGGCTGCCATAGTCACTCCAGGAGTCAGCACTCCAATCACTCTCGGCATCTTCCCGTGGCACTTCTGGGGAGGGGAGCGGGAGTAAAGCAAACCCCACAAACTGTCACTTCAACCACTCACTCACTCCTCTGTTCCCAAAGAATCCCTGTTCAGCCCAAGGTCTACCATGAACCTGCCTTCTACAGCACGTCTTAAATTACCCTTGGTAAAGCGTTTCAAACCCACAGACGTTCCTGGACACCCATTTCAGCGCCCGTGGTAGGCAGCAAGAAACACACCAGAACTTCACGATTAAAGGGAAAAAAAAAAAAAAACCACACATTTTGGTGTTGATTTCCAGAATCGTCCCTACCCTACCCTCGTTTCCAGCCCGGTGCCCACGCCCCGAGGCGGGGGGCAACTGCGGGGCCGGCCGGTTGCGAGGGACGTCCAGCCAAGCGGGCGTTACCCTGCCCGGGCCGCAGAGGATCCGAATGCCGGCGGAGCAGCCCGGACAGCACAGCCTGACCTGCCCGCCCCCTGCATCCAGCTTCATCCCGCGGGCACCGCGCTGCCCTCCCGAGTCCCTCCCTGCCCGCAGGCACAATCAGCCCGTACCCTCGGCCTGCTCGGCGCGGTCCCGCGGGCCGGCGCCTGCAG
>VZUA01076532.1:891-11582 GCA_013401035.1 Horornis vulcanius | reverse complement strand
GCTGAGGGGAGGGAGAGCTCCTTGGGAGAAATGTCATAGTCCTCGCTGCCTTGAAACAATAACTTCTGGAAACATCTGAAATGCACATAATTCTCCTTTTTAAGGGCTCTATCAGAGCAGCTCCCAAATGCTTGGCTCGGGCTTCAAAGTTGGCGTTTAGCTATAAATAAATAGCTTTTCATTAAAAAAAAATAAAGGAGAGAAATTAGCCAAAAAAACTTCGACAAGCAGAAGCTTAACCAATGCCAGATAATGGGGCAATATGGGCTTTTATTTTTATCCACATGGGTCCATGTGCTCTTTATCTCCCACTGTAATTTATCCTTATAAATGAGGCTCATGATATTAAAATAACATTACAGCCTTTACCTACCACAGTGAAAGGCAGCCGAGCCTCTTCAAGGGCTGTGAGATCCTCAGATGAAAGGGACAAGGACCTTGACCTATTGCTGATCGTTAAATGTGTGCCAGGGCTTTGCTGAGCAGGGAGAATGGATTTAAAGATGAACCTTAATTGGTCCTTAATTGGCAGATTTGTCCCTAATTGGCAGATTTGTACCCATTAGGCTGATGCTGGGAAAGGAGTCCACAGTTCCCACTAACATCTGTCCTGGAGCCGAGTATATCCTTCCAGGACAACCTTTTTGGTCTCTTTTTCTTCTCAAAGTGTGGCCTTTTTGCTTCTCCCCACCCCAAGGACTCCTCAGGATTCCTCCACCTTCTCCTGTGTCCTTTAGTGATGCCCGTCCAGGATCCTCAGGGGGGTGGATCCTCAGGGGGGTGGAATAATTTATCAAGTACCTGCCATCCCTAGATGATGATCCAAAGTCTGTGGCTGGGAATTGCCCTCCCCTCCTATCCAAGACACATCCCCAAGGTCCAGGACAGCCCTCTTGGAAGCAGCAGCTTCAGGGTTTGTAGCAGAAATCTCTTGGAGTTGGGTCTCTCTTCACCGAAGCCAGTGTTGCTGGGTCAAAAAAAATATCACAAGGGGTAGAAATCAACACCCCCTGAGCTATAACTGGACTTTGCCACTGGAATTTTCCTCCCTATGTCTTTCTGGAGATTGGGGGCTGCATTTTCCTTTTGTTCAAGGGGTTTCTTGACTCATTGGCTGCTTCTCTGTGTGTGGCACCAGCAGCATTTGGGTTTTTTCTCTGTACACCCACTGAATGTGCTGCTGCTTCTCCAAATCTCCTCCAACTTGAACATCCCCAAGATCTTTGAAGCACAGGAGCTCTCATTTCCAACTATTTCCAACACAGACATGTTGAGTCACAATGTTGCCCTTTCTGATGCCTTTGTCCAAAATGCACCTCTGGTACCTTAACTTTTGTCCTTCAGCAGTGAGAATTCAGAATCAAATCTAGAATGGATTTTTCATTGATGGATTTAAACTGCTGGACCCTGTTGATCAAAGCAGAGGAGATGCACCTTTTGCTGGAAATGCACCTTCTCAAGGGGCTGTGTTTTTCCATGGCATGCCCAATCCCAGGAGACCCCACACTTTTCCCTCCCCATCTGTTATTGCTGCACAGTGCCCTGTGAGCCTCCTGTTTCCAGCTCAGCTTCTCATCTCTTCCAGACTTTTGGGAACCACAGGTATGTTAACCCTTTCCAGATGCCCACGTGAAACTCATCCACCACTTTCTCCCAGGCTGGCTCCCAAGGAAATGTATCAGCAACTCCTCCCTGCAAACACAGCTTGGGATATCCATGTCCAAACCAGGAAGGTGTGAATGATGTTTGCTGGAAGATAGGCTCTCTGCAAAATTGCCCTGCCTAAAATAGGTGTCCTCTTTACCTTTCTTCTTCTTACTCCCCAAACTTCTAAGCATTTTGGTGCAGGAAAAGCTAAGCAAGGACTCTGTGGTGTCTCAAAGTGGCATCAAATGGTGCTTGAGAGAAGAGCCTCAGAGGATTGATCAAAAGTGTCGCCAGACAGGGGATTTCCAGTGACTCATCTGTGTCAGAAACGCTGAAGATGTTGAGGAAAGGAGAGCCTGAGTATGCAGGGCTGGGTTTTACCTGCAGCCACTTCTTTATCACAGAGGCCTGGCAGCCAGGGTAGAGGTTTTTGGTTTTTCTGTGAAAAAAGTGGGTTTTCATCAAGCTCACCACGGACGTGCCTGCAAAAGCCCTGGGTGCTGGGCAACACACCCAACCAAAAGTGAGTCCTGATGTCCCAGAACTCTGAGCTTGGCCCCTCTGTAAACCTCTGCATCCTCTACACCCCGCAGGAGAAAAAAAAAACCAAAAAAACTGGGTCAAGATGGGCCAAGAAATAAACTGCATTTTCTGCTGGGCACCTTTCACATTTTCTCTGTGCCCCTCAGGCCTCCGGTTCTACAAAGCAATCGTGTTTTCTTCACCAGGAAAATTCAGTTCTCTCATTTAATTGAATTAGAGCTGCCTTTGACCTTGGCCTTCAGACCTGGAAGTTGAGGGCCACATGCTG
This sequence comes from Horornis vulcanius, assembly GCA_013401035.1. Lineage (NCBI taxonomy): Eukaryota > Metazoa > Chordata > Aves > Passeriformes > Scotocercidae > Horornis > Horornis vulcanius. The sequence goes on along the minus strand of VZUA01076532.1, from coordinate 9,124 downwards.
GGGGTGCTCCCCTGGCTCCTCAGGGACTCGGGACAGACAAGATTAGAGAAAGCGTCATCCACCCGGAGCGCACCGAGATAAGAGATAAAAACGCGCCTGCCTCGGGTCTGTGCGCGGCTGCCGGCGCTGATACCCGGCTGTGCGCACGGCAGTCTGCCAGCGCCACCTCTCGATCCGGGACTGCGGGATGTGCCGCTGCCGCTGCCTCGGGAACCTACAGCCCACCGCCTGGGGAACGTACAGCCCACCGCCTGGGGAATGTACAGCCCACCGCCTCAGGAATGTACAGCCCACCACCTGGGGAATGTACAGCCCACCACCTGGGGAATGTACAGCCCACTGCACTGCCTGGGGAATGTACAGCCCACTGCACTGCCTGGGGAATGTACAGCCCACCGCCTGGGGAATGTACAGCCCACCACCTTGGGAATCTCCATCCCACCTCCTTGGGCATCTCCAATCTACTGCCTTGGGGATGTACACCCCACAGCCTCGGGAATATGCATCCCATCACCTCGGGAAGTACATCTCACTGCCTTGGGAATCTCCATCCCATCACCTTGGGAATGTACATCCCACCGCCTTGGGAATCTCCAAACCACAGCCTCTCCCAACACCCTGGGCATCTTCATCTCAAAATCTTGGACATTTCCATTCCAACACCACGGAAATCTTCATCCAGCTTTCACGGGTGTCTCCATCCCACTTCCATGAGCATCCCCATCCCTACACCCCAACATCTTTGTTCCACTGCCTTGAGCATCTCCATCCCAACACCATGGACATCTCCATCGCACAACCATGGGCATCTTCATCCCACAGCCAAGGGCATTTCCATCCCAACACCCCAACACCTCCATCCCACTGCCTTGGACATCTCCATCCCGATATCATGACATCTCCATCCCACTTCAATGGGTGTCTCCATCCCATCACCATGGACATCTTCATCCCAACACCATGAGCATTCCAACCTCACCACCATGGGCATTTCCATCCCACCACCCTGGCATCTGCATCCCACCACAATGGTCATCTCTATCCCACCACCTTGGGAATCTCCCTTCCACTGCCTTGGGCATCCCAATCCTACCATGTCCCCATCTCTCCACCATGAGCATCCCAATCTCTCCACCACAGACATCCCAACCTCGCTGCTGGGAGCATCCCACCACTCCACGGGTGCTTCCCACCTCCCTCCGCTGTGCCGTTTTCCCAGCGGGTTCAGGCTCGGGGTAGGATAACAACACCTGAGGTCTGCAAAGCATTAAGGGAGGATCCTGTCAGCTCCATGAGCTCATCGGGGGAGCAGCCAGACACATTTGTTACCGGGAGAAATTCCCGCTGCCTGACCTGTTCCCAACCTGCTCCGTCCTTATTGTTATCTCTCAGCACCTTCCGGACTAATTTGGAGTTGCTGCCTAATTCTTCTCCTTGACCACCTTCTCCCCACATCCTCAGCAGCTGCTGTAGGACCTGGCATGTCAGGGGGAAAGGGAATTTTTTCCCTAAACAGTCTGTTCTTTCTTGATTCCGCAACATTATGAAATAATCTTAGTTTCCAAGAATATTTGTTCTCCTTGTCATCTCCATCACACCACCACGTGGAGATTTTGGCAAAAAAATGAAGATTTATGGGGGTTTTCTTGTCTCTTTGAAGGAAAATCCCCAATGAAAGCTGAGGCCAGGCTGCTGTAGGAAACCAGGAAGGTTGTGGCCCTGCGAGGCTCTGCCTGGGATATGGGCAGAACTGTTTTCCTGGGAAAAACTGAGCAAAATCCCTCTGGTGAAGAGACTCCGAAGAGCACCCAAGCTGGATCTCTTGCATTGAATTTGTGAGATTGTTAACTTCTGCTGCCCACCTGGGGATGTTCCCTCTGCATGCTCTGGGAACTCCCCATAGGATTTGTGAGAGGAAGACTCTTGACTCCCTGTAGACACTAGGAAAGGAATAAAAATTGGGATCCCTCCAAATTTTTGAAAATGAAGGAGGTGCTCAAAAATCTCTGACTGCAGCGATGGCCAGATATGGAAGAAGGATGAGAAACTCACTGAGTGATGTGAAACTATGGAGAAAAATAACTGGAAAGCAAAACCATGGAATAAACCTGTCAAGCTGCGCTGAAACTGAAACTTCTCACTTTCCCCTCAAGTGTTATCCCTATGAAACCTGCCCAGGTGTGTGGGCCACAGCTGACGGAGAAAAGTGCCTTTTCCATCCATGGAATCCAGGAAACACAGTCCTACAACAACAGACAGCAGCAAGTGCTCAGAGATCCACAAAATCCTGAAGATGGTTTTGGGAATGGATCCATTCCTCTGATTTTGAGTCACCCCTGTCTTTTTGGAGACTTCTTCCTTACCCTTTTCCCTTCCTTCATTCTTGCCTTCTGCTTTTTTTTTTTTTTTTTTTCCAATTTTGATGAGGACTGAGCAAAAGGAGGGATGGGGCAGGGGCTGGTGGGGATGGATTTTCTAATGGATTTGGCTGATGGGAAGGACACCCTGGAGGATCCCTTGATGGCAATTTAATGGCAATTCCAAAAGTCAATTAAAGCATTTTCCAGCTCTTTCACCCATGACCCTTTGAAATGGTTTTCTGAACTCAGGGTGCTCCAGTTTGGCTTTCATGGCAGTACGTAATCCAGAGAGAGCCTCTGGAAATCCAGGCTGTGCTCACTGATGTCCACTTTGGGATCAGTTCTTCCAGCCACTCAGCCTCACCTGTGGCCTTGGAAAAACAACCAAAGAAATAAAATTCACAGAAAATAACAATAAAGACCAAAGGAGAAACTCTGTCCCTTCCCTGGTGGGACCTAAAGATGGGATTCATTTCAGCAGAACTGGAGGTGGTGGCATTTCCTTGAGGATTCCCAAGGAGGGGAAGGAGAAGGCACCTGGCTCGTGGCTCTCCAGCTTCTCCAATCTGCCACCAAATGAACTTCCAGCCAGACTCTGGGATCTCTCAGAGCTTGTGGAGGGATGTGGGGAAAAGGCCTTGGGATCAGGAGCTGAGTCTTCAGTCAGGACTCCCTCAGTTAATGCAAAGCTCCAGCTGCTCCATGGCCTGGTTGGAAAAGTTATGGAACTCTCAAAACTGGGACTGGGATGAGTCAATTCCCCAAAATACTCGCTGGGTCTGGGGTTTCCTTTTTGGGCTGGGAAATGAGCCATGAACACCCCCACGTGTGTGCACACCAGGAATTCATTAATACACATAGATGTGTGCGTATATATATCTATAGCACATCTGTGTGTGCAATTCCTGGCTCTGGAACTGCACCTGAAGAGAGATCCTACTCATCACCATCCCCAAAAATAGTTCACCTTTCCCCAGATAAGGAAAGGAGACAGGGATGCAGGAGGCATCTGGCTGCAGGAGGGCAAGGGTAGATCCCGATGAACTTGGAGATCAAAGCTGCCTCCTGAGACCCTGAACAGGTCACTGGTGTGGAAAATCCACCTGTGTAGGGCAATTCCTGCCTTGCTCCACTGAGCAGCCTCACGGAGCACCCCGAGCTCTCCCTCTCCTGCTGCTCTCCAGGTGGCTCTGGGTTTCAAAGGGAGGTTATGACTTTACATGCACCACTTTAATCCACATCTGACCTCCAGATAGGAATCAGCAGGCTTTGGAATACAAAGAATTACAACTCTCCTGGGATTTTAGCTCTTTTTCTATGAAAAACCCTTGCCAAAATGATTCTCTGGCAGAGAGTGAACTCCTGTGCAAAACACATGTTTGGTGTGAAAGGATTTTTGGCAACTCAGGGTGGATTTGGAAGGCTTTGCTCTCCTTCATTCTTTCCTCGTGGAAAGAGGAACAGGTCCAAGCCTGAGCTCTTGAGCAGCTGCCTTTGGAGTTACAACAGGGAATGTTTTTGACAGGGAGAAGCCATCTGGGTTAAGGGATCCAGAGGGCTGCAGACAGGAATGAAGGGAAAAGGATTCGGAGCAGGGACCTGGGCTGGGGTAAAGTAACACCTGAGGTCAGTGTGAGATCCTGCAGCTTCCAGGAGACCTCACAGTTTTCCATGAGGAACAGAAGATACTCAACACATTGGAGAAAGCTGGGAAATAGAGAGAGAATCCCACCAGGAATAAAACCTGGGTTAAAAGCAAAAAGCAAGGGTTCATTTGAGGATGCTCCTAAAGCAATATGTTGTATTTTGGATTCCCAAACCTGCAGAATTTTGCAACACGGGATTGGGTAACACCACATTTTTTGAGGATTTTGTGTCATCTTGCCCTGGAGCTCAAGGTCTAAGCCCAGGAAAGCTCATGGCCAGCAGCTCGTGGTTTGCTGAGATCAGGGGTGCTGGGATCCTCAGGATCTCAGCTGTGCAGTTCCCAAGAATCCTCCTGAATACAGCATATTGAAAAAAAAATTGAATTAATTGGAAGATAAATGACTGAGCTGCCTGGAACCAGCTGCAGACACGGCGTTGGCTTCCAAAGTCAGCACTTTCCCCAGCCTTTATTTCAGGCTATTTTTATTTTGTGATGGCACAAATCAAGCTTTTTGTTTTTTCCTGGTCACAAAGACAATGTGAATGGATGGGGCGAGGTCCAAGAAAGTGAGAGAAAGAAATTGTGGAAGGAAAAACCCCCTTGAAGAGCAGAGGAGCTGCAGGAGCTGAGCTCAGCACTGACCTGGAGCACGTAGCACACCCTTCCTTTGCCTAATTTAGACCCAGCGTAGGTGGATTGGGGGGAATATTTGGGTCCCTAATTAAGAGTAATGATGTGAAAGGAAGTGCAGGCATAGTGAAAATGGATCAGAAAAGAATTAATTCATTAATAGGGGTGTTCACAGCACAGGCTTGATGCTATTTTAGTTTCTCCCTGGGCTGGAAGGAAGCCAGGATAACTCAATGGGATGTGCTGGGCAGGGAGCAGATGGTCCCTGTGCACCTCCAGTACTGATGTCACTGTGCTGGTCACATTCCCAGGTCATTTTTCCATGTGGATTCAGCTCAGCCTCCTGTCCTCACACCCTCCAGTGAGCACTGGTAGCACAAAAATCACCCTCCTATAGAGATCCTGGTTCAAAAAGTGGGGAAAGCCCAATCTTGGGATGATTCATCAGCCACAGGTTGGGGGGCATGGCTGGGGTGCTGGGGGATCCAGGCAGGAATAAATCCCGGAGAATCACTGCTCCTAAAGCAATTCTTGATTTGCTGGCTGCTGCTCACTGAGCTGACCTCAGAGCACAGATAATCCTGCAGGACTCTGGAGGTTTCCAGCCTGTGCATTCCCATGTAAGCGGCTTTGGCATCTCCGATGGGTTTTTTTCCCTCTTGGCTTCTCCTTCAGGCTTGGACAGAACAGGGTCAGACCAGTCATGGAGCAGAGGGATGCAGACACCCCTCACTTCAGGGCACAGAATGGTATCAGCAGTGGCCAGAGGTCACATCCTGCTGTCTTCTGGAGGATAGCTCCGTTTCCCTGAATCCGCAGAAACCTGGCTCTCCCCACTCCCCACAGCAGCAAGGCTGCACGGAGCAACATCTTGGATTAGTTACGAGCTCCTCAGATGAGCTCCAACTCATATTTCATCTGCTTCCCCCAGCCCAGAGATCCGAGCCTGTCACACTCACTGGAGGCTGCAGCCCCCACATGTTTTATTCATTTTCTGTCCTCTGCTCCTCACCAAGCACCTGCAACACATTTCAGCTGGGCCTGGATCAGCAGGGCTTCATTAGGCCTGACACTTTCTCCCTGCCTCGGATGGTGGAGCTGCCTTTTACCCCTGCACTTCCAGCCTGGAGCCCTGCCTGCAGATCAGCACCTTGGAAGAAAGCAGGCTCCCAAAAGCTCAGGAGCGAGGTGGGGAGAGAAAGATTGAGGAGATTGCACAGCCCAGATCCCTCTGAGCTGTGGGACATGGAGTTGTTTTAGCCTTGGAGGACCTGAAGGAAAGCAGAGTCCTGCTTTATCCACAAGGGAATGGAGCTTTTCCACAGCCTCCAATAGGGATTCTCCAAGCTACAGGGAGCAGACAGCCCCTCAATTATCTTGATTTGACCAGGAGTTGATACTAGAGCAGAGGTTCAAAGCTCTTTGCCCATTGTAGCCCCAGCCTTTCCCTCTTCCTGACTCTTCTGTCCAATGAATATTCATTGGATACAGAACAGAAAAGCTTCACCAGGAGAGGCAGGGAAGTTGTCTCCTCTGCAAAGCTCAGCAGCTCAGCCTTGGAAATAAGGGAGGAGTAAGTCCCTCCTTGCTCTGAATCAGGCACAGCTGAGGCTGAAGTGTCATTTGCCAATCTTAAATAACTGAGATAAATATTTGGCAATGATATCCAGTGCCAGGACATCTTGGGAAGACCGGGATTCTTGGACCACAAGTGCCTAGAGGGACCCATGAGCATCACATTGATATTTGGCCATTTTTTCCCCCTCTCCAGCAGCTCACTTAGACCCCACATCTGTCCTGCCAGCTTTCCCGGGGGCCTGAGCTGCTGCTAGCAACTCCCAAATCCTCCCAAGTCCCAGGGTTTTATTCCTCTCCATGATCACGTTTAATGCTGTGCTACTCCTTCCTTGCTGCCCCTCTGCCCCAGGAGCCTTCCTGACGTTGTTTTCCTTTTCATTATCCACAAGCATCTTTTCCCCCAAGTCTTTCATCAGTTGTCTTCCATTTCCTCCTGATATTCCTGACATGTGCCAGAGAAATGCTGGTAAAATATTCATGAGGAAAGGCTGATCTGGGATCAGGGAGATGCCGCCGATGAGATGACTTGCAATGTAATTAAAAGATATCACCAAGAATGTTGTGAGGAGCTCTTTAAGAGGGGCCTGGGAGATGCAAAATCAGATTTCCAAAGCTCTCCCTATTTAAGGTGACAGCAGTTCCTTGTTAAACAGCAGGAAAAGGTGGCCCCAGGAGAGAAGAGTCGATGGCAAAACAGAGCCGGGAATTTACTCAGTGCTAATGCAGAAGTGAGCTTGGAAATATTAAAATGTCACTTTCTTTTTGAGGTAAAAGCTGAATTAATCCCAAGAATTACAATATTCCACAGGCTAAGGGCCTTATCTTGGCAATAGGACTGAGGGATGCAGGAGAGCTCAGGAGCTTCCATGGATTTTTCAGAAAGGAAAAATCCTTTCTGAACCATTTCCTTCATTGTTTTCAGCCCTCTCTGGTGACCTCTACAAGTGGTTTCTGCTCCTTGCTGGGGAACGTGAAGAATGGAAGGGGAGAAAACTCTGGAATAACCTCTTTGGATATCAGTCCCAGCAATTATTCAGCATCTGAGCACAGCCAGCTCTGGAGAGAAGATGCTACTGACACAAAATCCCATTTCCTGTTCCCTTTCCAGGCAGGAAAGGGGCATTCCAGGGAAAAAGCTCCATTTAGGCATTGTCCAACAGTGCCTTAATATCTTTCTTAAGGCTGCCAGGAAAAATCAATGGTGATCTGTTGGCTGAGGAAAGCAGGGCACATATTCATCCAGGGCAGGGATTCATGCATGGCAAGGATTCATCCAGGGCAGGGATTCATCCATGGCAGGGATTCATCCATGGCAGGGATTTATCCAGGGCAGGGATTTATCCATGGCAAGGATTTATCCATGCTCTGGCACAGAGGAACAATGAAAGACCAAAAGTTTTCCTCTCCCCTTTGGTCAACCACCATCCCAAATTCCAAATTCATGGGAAGAGAAGGGCAGGGGAGGAGCTGATCCCATCCCTTTTCCAGCTGGGCTGGCACAGCGCAGGTTTTGGTGGAATAGGCGGATTTTCGAGGCGGAGAGGAGTGGGAAGAGCCTTCCTCCCATCGCTTCCCTGCCTCCGTCCCCAGGAACGTGCCGGTGCCCTCTCGGCATTCCCATGGCGTGGCTCCGGGGGGTTTCCCGGCTCGGTGGGATCCTGCTCAGGCGGTCCCTGAGTGAGCGGCTCCACCCGCCCTGAGCCTCTCGCTGCTCCCGGCGCTTCCCTCCCCATCCCTGGCGATGCTTCCCTGCCCTTTCCTGCCATTGTCCCGCTGGCCCCGAGCAAATGAAATCCCCCAAAACGCCTTTTCCCCCTGTCCCGCACTGTTCTCCAAAGCCGCGGACAGGACGGGACCAGGAGCAGCCCGGGATCTCGGGATGGAGAATTCCTGCGGCACCGCCGGCACCGAAACCGGGCTGGACACGGTGCGGGATTTGCTTTTCCAGTTCAACGCCGGGCTTGGCAGGGAGCTTTTCTCTTTAGGGCTTTTTCTTTCTTTCTTTCTTTCTTTTTTT
>VZUA01076518.1:0-11735 GCA_013401035.1 Horornis vulcanius | reverse complement strand
CCCACCCCATCTCCCTGCAGCAAAGGAAGGTCAGAGACCCTCAAAGACAGCCTGAATTTACAGCAGGGACTGATTTATGCAGGAGGGTGCTTTGGGAAGCAGTCAGACTTCCCTGTGCTCCAGGGAAAGGTTTCATTAGACCTGGAATAGCCCTCCTGGGGGTGTGGAATTGTGCTGTTCAACCCAGCAGGTTTTTAATGCCACCTTCCAGGGATGGTGTTGGTCTTAATTTTTTTAATTTGAAGGCCAGGTTTTAGTTCTTCTACAACCCTGCTAATACTGAGAAAAAGAAAGTAAAAGCTCCTAAATCTTACACCCTGGGCAATCCAGGGTGGATCCTCCTCTCCTGAGGAGCACAGGGAGGGGCAGGGAATGCTGGCAGAGGGCACAGAAAGCTCCCTCAAGAATCCTTGGAGAGGGTGGGAGCCACATCACCAGGTGACAAATTTTAGCAGAACATCATTTCATGCTCTGCTTTGCTTGACCTCATCACAGCCCACAGAGGTGGTGTGAGCACCCAGCCTGGGCACAGCTCCATCACTCCCCAGCTGGGGAGATCTCCCAGCCTCTTAAATTCCAGGTCAGCACAATCCAGGGGTAAAACTCACCCCTGGGCCAGAACCAACAAACTGCTCTGGAGCCTCAACCCAGGGCTGAGCCACAATGGGAAACACCAGGAACAGAAAACACAACAAACCCAGAGCAAATTGAAGAGAAGAAAGGCACTGCTAAGGTGACTCAGAAGAAATGTAGGCCATCAAAACACTGCCCTGCTGTTTCCTGCTGGGCCAGTGACTTTGAAGGCTCAAAGTGTGCCAGTGGGAAACAGGAGAGGTAAAGGATGTAGGATGTGTCACTGTGGCCTTAATCCCAGAGCCCAATTGTGCCTCCTGGCATGCACTGGGATGTGGGGCTTTCCTGCTGGAGAGGGAAACACAGGCGCCAGCAGAAGCAGAATTACACAAAAAAAAATTAATTATTTGTAAAATAAAAACTAAGATTTTAGGGAGATTTTTTTTTTCTATTCAAGTGCAATNAGAAGCAGAATTACACAAAAAAAAATTAATTATTTGTAAAATAAAAACTAAGATTTTAGGGAGATTTTTTTTTTCTATTCAAGTGCAATTTTCCATGGGAATTACACAATCTGGATATTCTCTACTCTTGCTTGTTTTTGGTGGTGAAGAAGTGACATGCACAAAATTTTTTAAAAGAAAGGAAAGGGGTATTTTTGTGTTGTAAAGCTGAGAGCTGAACAGTTTTGATTGACTGGATGAAAGCACGGAGGAATGTTCCAGATTAAACGTGGCAAATTGTCCAAGTGAAACGGTGCTTTTTGGCATCAGGGCTCTTCTCTAAATAAAAATGTTGATGCCAGGAGGAAAGGCAGAAGGGAAGAAAAGCTGTCCTAGCAAACTTCACCTCTAATTCCCCTCAAAACTGCAAAGAAAAAAATTTTCCTTCTTTTTTTCTGTGGCAAAAAGTGGTTTCACCAGATTATGACAACCAACTGTGGGGGGGAAAAAACCCTCTTGTGATAATGGCTAATTATTGAACTATAGCAAATAGAAATACAGATAATCAGAGGGGAGCAAACCTCTCTGGTGCTGTGTTGGCTGGGCAGTTTTCCTGGTCTGGGTCTGGCACCTCTGTGCTCTCCATGGGCAGCTCAGTCCCTCACATCCACCCAGGATTAAGGGATTACCATTAATTAACAGAGCCCTGCCTGCCTTGCCTGTGATAGACTATCTTTCCATCAGAAAGAACCAGATGGAGCCCGAATTTCCAAACTCTCCGAGATGGAAGGAGCAGGTATGAGATAAGAGCTGGGGGCACTGGGTGAGGCAGGAGGCTCTGGATCATCAGAGAGGAAACCTAAATCTCAGTAATTTACTTTTTTTTTTCTCATTTCCTAAAGAGAAAAAGGCATGTGGGATCCCCCTCCTGTCTGCCTGGCCCCTGCTATTTTCTCTCTGTTTTCTTTCAAAGGAAATCTGTGGAGAGGCCACGGCCCTCAAAGCAACAAATCCCCAGAGCAGGTGGAACAGACTGCCCAGAGAAACTGTGGATGCCTCATCCCTGGAACCGCTCAAGGCCAGGCTGGATGGAGCCCTGAGCAACCTGGTCTAGTGGAGGGTGTCCCAGCCCTTTCAGGGGTTGGAACAAGGTGATCTTTTATGTCCCTCCCAAGCCAAACCATCCCATGGTTCTGATTCCCTGAATTTGAGGCTGTTCCTGTGAGCATCCCCTCTAAGGGCAAAACAAAGGGAGTTCCATGGGGCAGGATCTTTCTGGAAGGAGGACTGGAGTGGCTCAGCTAAATGAGGAGAAGATATCTCCTTGGATCCCGTTTTTACCCAGAATAAGGGGTTTGCTGTCAGTACTGGTGCCAGGGTGGGTGTCCCTGCAGGTCTGTCACCTCAGGGGGGGTTCCCTGAGCTCAGCAGGACACCATCATCAGTTATCCCTGCCCTTCTAGAGAAGGAAACATCAAACAGGTTCTCTAGGCAGCCTGGCCAAGAGCTTCCCCAGGAGGGGAAGATGAAGGTGTCAGACGTAGCAGGAGCCCAGCCGATGTTGTGTTCTCACCCTTTTTTTTCCTGTGCATTAATTAAAACCCCACACTTCCCTGAGGATAAACCGGTCCGACTCTTTGGAATCAAAGTGGCAGCAGCATCAGGCAAACTGTATCCAAAGCCAAGCACCCTGATGGAGCTAGAGGTCTGTCTTTGAGGAGAGCCTGCCCACAGAGGTGGCACTGAGTCAGGTCCCAGGAGAACAGGGTGGCTCTGGCACCACCACGGCAGGAGAAGGTCCCTGGGATAGTCCTTCTCCAGGGCCTTCCTGGTTGAGAGAGGTTCCTGTCCCTCCCCATTCTCACATCCCCACCACCTTGTGAAGAACAGCTGCAGCAGGGATTGTGGCAGTTCATTCAGCTCCCAGTCCCATCTCAGGTTTGGCTCTTCGCCTTGCTGCTTTTTCCCTTAAAAAATAGAGTGGGCAAGGAGTGACTGGTTAAAAGCTAATTCCCCAGCCCTCTTAAATTGCCAAGATTAAAAGCTTTCTTCCTGATGGCTGCTTCATAAAAGACCCAAAAGGTTTCTACTCCTTTATTCCTTTAAAGAGGACTGCCTAATCTATTTTAAACCATTTATGGGTTTATGGGTAAAACACGCAGTGACGCCGCATCTCCTGAACCCGCGCATTTCTCCAGGAAGAAATGAGCCCCAAAAAGCACACCTGAGCTAAAGGAGAAATTTTGGGCAACTCCAGCCTCTCCAGGCTTTTGAAAAGCTCCCTGACAACATGGGATTCCTGCTGGTGGGATGCTTTCAGCCAGGTGAGATGGCCCTTTCCTCCCTGGAAGGGTTACAGCTGCTCAGAAACCAGCACTCTGGGAGCTTTGAGCCCCAGGATTCCGGGGTGGGAAAGGAAACACGGCGGGCACGGCCCTCTTAATATGTGTTAGCCAAATAAATGCTCCTATTTCCAGGCAGGTGGAGCAATAAATAAAAAAATACCAGGTAGGAGAAGTGAGCCCCACCACCCCTTCTCATTTGTATGCACGGCATTATTTCTTTTATTAAACAAAAATTCCCTCTCCAGAAATGCAGCCTGGCCCTGCTGGCTCAGGCCAGCTCTTGTTAAAATGATTATTAATGGCACTGCACCTCTCCCTAATGGGAATGAATGGTCCAGCCACCCTTCAGTTCCACACATATTCCTGACTTATTCCTTCGGCTTCCTCGCAGCCGCAATATTCCCCACAGCCTCCTTCCCCTGCAGCCCTGGAAGATCTGCACGTGGGTGATCCATCTTGGAACTTTTAACGCTTATTTTTCTGGAGAGATAAAAATAAACCGTTCCATTTGGATGAAAAATAGGGGATGTAGGCCCAAGCCCACCAAGGGAGATGGAGGCGGGGCGGGGGAAGAAGGAAGAAGAGTATTTTCTCCCTTTTCCCTGTATTTAAACCACAAATGTATAATCCATCTCCCTTAACAGCCCCTCCCTTCCTAAATAAATAATTTCCTCACCGTGTGGAGCAGGGGGGGTGACAGCAGGAGGGTCATAAGTCATGGAAAGGAGGTAAAGGCAGAGATCTCTCAGGGAGTTTCTCACGGAGCACCAACCCAAGTGTCTGCTCTAGCAAGGGCACTTTGGCCACTGAGAATTCCTGCAAAACCAATTTTTAAAGCAAGGACGACTTCCAAGCCCTCTTTGCACGGCTCTTCCCATATCAGCAGGAACTGCATCCCTGTGGATAACCAGGAGAGCAGGGGGAGAGGTGGGAAGAAGGGTGAGGGGATTCCTCACCTTTGCTCCTGCCTGTCTCTGCCTGTCAGGTGAGGGTGGCTGTGTTTCCACACCTGTCATCCCAGGGAAGGAGCTTTCCAGGGATGGGCGGCTGGGATACAAGGATCTTCCCCCACAAGGTGCCAAAGTGCCACCAGCTCTTTCAGACCTTCCAAACTAGGATGCACAAGTGTCACAAATCCCATCCCAATTCCCCGAGTACCACGAGCCTGCCCTCCACATCCCCAGACATCCCAAATCTCACAAACTCCTCACCCCACACCCCGCAAACATCATCACCATCGCTACACATCCTCAAAACACCTCAACCCCACCGGTCCCCTGACATGCTGCCCCAGAGGCTGTCCCCAAAATATCACCAAAGAGGTCCCCAAACAGGCTCTAAGGACTGGCTAAAGGTGACCCTCCTGCTTTGGGGTTGGCACCATCTCCAGCACATCCCTGCTGTTGATGAGCAGATATCACAGAGCCACTTGGCTGCTGTGTCTTGGTTCTGATACACCAAAAGCTATGGGTTAAAACTATGAGAATTATGCATTTTAGCACAGGACCACTCCTGGAAAAAGTGGGCTGAAGGAACAGAGCCCCAGGCAATGCTTGCAGGGACCAAGCATTGGAGCAGCTCCACGGCCCTGCTGGATCGTGCTAAAACAGCCACAGGAAGCACAGGATAACCTCTCTGCTCTCCCCCAGACCTGCTGAGAATTTCAGCTGAATTATTAAAAGCTGCTTGCTTCACATTCCCTCTTCAGCTGCTTTTCTTACCAAACCCCCAAACTCTGCGAACCCAGAGAAAGGCCAGCAATCTGCTGGTTTTCAGGGAAACCAACGCTGATCCCAACCCGGTTTTGGCTGAAATTTGACCAGAGGTCAGTACTGGTGGTTCCCAGCCACTGCCCAAGGGGTTGTGGCCGCATCCCTTCCCCATTTCTCAGGTGGCTGCGGCTCCATCCCCACCCACAGGCAGGGATGGAGGGATATTTGCCCACAGGCACGTACCTAAAAGTGATTCCAGGCAGAAGCCTGGGGGATTTGTTTGGGAACAATGTTGTAATGAGCCCGAGGATAATCTGCTGCCCAGAGACAGGGATGTCTTCCCAGAGGGATGGCAGCCACAAATTAGACAGTCACATCCAGTTATTTCCAGCCAGTTAACTCCCAAGGCTGCACCTCAGCCCGGCCCAAACCCAGCTGATGTGCCCCAAATCCGAGGGGTTCCAGGTGGGGAAAGGGGCTGGCATCAGGACTCTGAATGGCCCAAAGAGGTGGGAATTCATTACTCTGATAAGGCTCAGGGAGCTGGTGGTTTGAGCTTCAAACGTGGCCAGTCCCTGGAGAAATTACACCGTGTTTGAGCTAATCTTCTTATAAACATTGTTGTGGTTTTTTTATTTTATTTTATCCGACATGTGTCAAGCAGGACCACTAAGCCTATTACATCCCCAGGGAGGTTGGTGCTTTCTCTTCTTCCTATCCCCCCCGTCTGAGTGCTGCTTGTCTCCTTTTTGGCTCCTTTGGATATTTCTCCATCACTGCAAACCAATTTTTTATAATTAGCACTGATGAAAAAAAAATATCTCAGTGGGTTTGGAGGCTCAGGTGAGATAAGCAGCCAAGTTCCAGCTAGACATTCAAACTTTTTGGAGCTTGTAGGCTCCTGAAACTAACAAAAAACTTGCTGGACCATCCCTTCTTCCTGTGTTCATTTATTTTTCTTTCCAACAAACCCTCACAATAAATAGATAAAGAGTCAACTGGATATTTTTGTGTTCTCCAGGACAAAATAGTTCAAGTTTTTGGGAAATCCTCAGTTGGGTACTGCCTTTATTTGTGTTATTCCCTCTGTCTGAGTTTGCAGGCAGAAACAGGCAGGGATTAGACCACTGGAACAGAAGGTTTGAAAGGACAGGGTGAATATGAAGCTGCTTTGAGCTTCAGGATGAGGGATACACGTTGGTGAAAGGACATTGTTTTCCTGAGGGCCCTCTCCCCACTCTGGTGGGAAGTTCATAGGAAGCCAATAGAAAGGGTGAAAAGGAGGTGTGAAAAAAACCCCTCAAACCCTAAAAAAATTTGTACTGCAAATGGTCATTTTCTGGAGGAAGCATCAAGCTCTCTCCATGAGAAATAGGAAATAGAGAATTAGGAATACCTAAGGAGTGAGAAACTTTTCATGCACTCACTTGCATGAACATCACCCACGTTCACTCTGGAGACTTGGCTACAGAAAATCAATGGGAGCTTATCAGCCTGCAGCAGAGTCAGGACAATTAAACCTTTTCCTCTCTGCCTTTCTATATTGGATTTGAGTTTTGAAGTTGTTCTCACCTGTGGATGGAGAGAAAGAAACATCCGAGCCAGCATCTCTTACAGAGAGTTATCTCCAACACAGGCAGTAGCCCAAATTATTTCCGTGCCTAATCGTTGCCTTCTTTGTCCTTAAAGAAAATAAAAAAAAGTTTAAAAATCCTATCTTGGACAAAAAAAGAAGGGATATTGTGCATGCAACTACGATTTCTTTGCTCTCCTTGCACACAAACTTCTGTACTCATGGGAAAATTCCTTCCCCAAAAGCTGAGCTTTTGCCATCGGGTTTTTCTCTGGCACAGAGCAAAACTTTGCAGAAGGGGACCAGCAGAAACCCAAAATGGGCCTAAGTGACAAAACTGAGCCTGGATTTGGAGCTGTCCCCCAGATCCTCACCCAGGTGAGGAACCTGCTACGAACCCAATCACTGGAACTCAATTCCACAGCAGCCAAAGTGTGTTTGAGGCCCCACAGCAGCATCCAAGCACAATCCCTGTTTGCTTGCCTTGTGCTTTACTGAAAACCAGCTGCTCCAGCCCAAACTCCTTGGAGGAATGGAAAAACACTGGGATAAACAAAATTTAACAAGCTCAACAACTAAAAAGGGAGTGATTGCTCTTCCTGGTCCCTGCTCCCTCCACCTGCAGGCTGGGGTGGATCACAGAGCTTTCTGCAAGCACATCGGCACCCCCAAGCCCCTGGCTGGTCCCACGAGCTTTTTCCATCTTCTGGGGACTCAGAAGAGCAGCAGCACCTTCCCTTTTATTTATTTCATTCCTTATCTCCCCCAGTCAAAACGGACAGTGCAGATAATCTGGGCTTACAGCCCTTTGAAGTCAATATCAGAAAAGACTTTTAACTTGGGCGAGCGGGAGCCCAGGCCTCCCTCTACCTGATCTGCAGGCATTGCCAGGGATTTGGGCAAGCCAGGCTCCATCCACACGGGTCCAAGCCTTGCCTTGGCCAGAGATCAAGCACAGCAGATTTCCTACAACCCTCCCTGTCTTATCTCACACGTTAGCCCCAGCCAGATGTCAGGCGCTCTCCCTCTGCTCGCAATCCCCCGTCCCCATCTTCTTTTATCTCCCCATTAAATTGCTGACAAGACCTTCTTCCTGGTGGCCTTCTCAAAAGTAGAGGGGATCAAAAAAAAATCAGCAGAATATTTCAAAAGTCCTTAGGGAAAATAAGAAGTGGGGAATGAAACTGGAGGGAGAAGGAGCCTGCAACGCCGTCACCCTGCACAGAGCCCAGAGCAAGACACTGCAAGTGCTTTAACTCCCTGCTGGCAGGGAGGGGGCTGGGAATGCTTTGGGCTGCCAGGGAGCTGCCTCACAAGCACCACTGGCACCTCCAGCATCACCCTTGCAAATGCTCAGCATGCAGAACAGCCTTAGAACAAGGCAAACCTGGTTGCAGCCACCCCAAAAGCTCCAGCGTGGCATCACATCCCCAACACAGCAAGACAGCATTTTGGGGACCAGATTATTTTTTTTTTTTTTTTTTTTCCTTTTCTTCTGATGGGCAGGAAAAGGAAATTTATCTCCTGTACCTTTGCTGCCACTTTCCCCCAGTGTTCCAGCAAAGCTGTAGAAGAGTTCCAGCTTTACACTGGTTCTGAAAAGGTGACACCGCCGGCTTTCAAAGGACATCAAAGCTGGGGTGACGCAGGAGGTGACTCCACCCCAGCAGCTGAAAGGAGCAGGCAGAGAGCACCAGAGGGAAAAACAACCCCACACACTCCCAGCCTTTGCTGACACGGCCAGAGCTATGTCAGCAGTGGCATTCTGTGTGCACGGGGAGAAAAACCCAGCCAAAAAAGCAGCAGCGCTGAGCAAATCCTCATCCTAATTTCATTTTGCTACCTGGCTTAGCATTTTTGGTTCTGTCTTTAACTGGTAGAACAAAAAGCTTTAGGGTTGGGTTCCTTCCCTCCCCCAAGGTTTATTATAGATTGTTTTCCTTTGCCTAGGGGCTCTACAGTGGATTCTGAGTTGGCTGAATCCCAGAAGGGTTTGGGTTGGAAAGGACCTGAAAGTTCAACTTGTTCCATCCCTGTCATGGGCAGGGACTCCTTCCACTGCTGAAAGCTCCATCCTTGGACACTTCCAGGGTGGGTAACCCACAACTTCCCCGAAATGCTGCCAGCTCTCCTGGCTAATGCACATCCAAGCAGCTCTTTGCCTTCAGATCCAGGGGGACAACACCCCCAAAGCCATCACACCAATAAAAACTCACAGGCAGAGGAGAGCGAGAGCAGGTAACTCCTCTTTTTGGCATGCAGAGAAGGAGCCCTTGGCACAAGCAGAGGCTCTTGTTATTCACTCCTCAGGATTTGTTATTTGTTATTTATTATCCCACTTCTCCCCAAATTGCAGGAATCTAATCAGAGCTCAGAGGCCAGAGCGGGTAAGGCCGGTGATCCGTCACACGCCCCAAGCAGGAATAACAAACAGCTGGAGTGAGCACTGCAGAGGAGCCAGGGGCTGATGCTGCCTGGGTGCCCATGAGCAGATCTCAGGCTGAACACCCCCTCAGGGCCATCCTGAATGCCAAGCCTTGGCCATCCCAGCAGGGCTTGGATAATTTACACGCTTGGCATGCGAGCACGAGCCTCTGGATTGGGGCAGAGTTCCCTCCTCTGCCTGCCTGCACCTCACTCAGGAGATGAGGAGGAAATTGTTAAAATATAAAAGAAGCTTCCTGCACCCTAGAACAACAGAAAAAGTTATTATGAAGAGAAAGTTTCCTGGTCTAAAAATGAGGTAGAGAACTACATCACAAGATAAAGATATTTAATTTTACTGCAGACTTTTGGATCCAGCTGTCTGGAGCAACCTGGCCTAGTGGAGAGTGTCCCTGTTGGTTGGGATGGGATGGTCTTTAAGGTCCCTTCCAACCCAAACCCCTCGAGGATTCCATGCTGTAAATGCCTGTCTGGTCCTCATCTTTGGGAGCACATTCCAGGTTTCAGCTCCAGCTTAACTCTTCACGATGGCCATGCCCCTGAGCACACAGCTCAGCCTTTGCCTCACTTTACCTGGCAGGTGTGCTATGGGCTTTCTTCCCCTTTGAAAGACAAGGGGACCACAGTTCTGGCAGAGCTGCTGGATTCTATCAATACACTTAAATATAAATATGTATTTCCTCCTTTCGGCAGGAATTTTGACAAATGCTCCCATGTATTGATTGTTTTAAAAAAATCCTTTTTAAATTCTACCTGAGCTCTTGGTATCCCACCTGATGCTCCCAGCTGCCTTGGGATCCTCCCCCACGGTGCCGCCTCTGCTCTGGATTATGTCCTGGTGCCTTCCAGGGCTGAAGAGATTATTGCTGCCTCAGGATTTGGCTGTTCCCCCCTTCTAGATCCCCCTGGACCATCTCTAACACTCAGATGTCTGCACACACTGCTTCAAAACCTAAACCTTTCTCCCAGAAAACTCTGGCTTTGTCCCCCTTGGAAAGCTGAAGAAAAGCCTGTAATGTCTTCTCCAGGGAGCCCTGCCTGAGTCAGGCTCTGTATCACAACCCTTGGAGAAACACACCTTTCTCCTTCTGGTTTTCCAAGGTTATCCTCCCACTGCTTGCATCCTGGGCCATGTTTCTGGCCAGCCATCCTTGAAAAGGTTGGGATAACACGAGGCAGAAACTCCTGTGCCTGTATCAACAGCCCAGGATCAAGGAAACTCGGTACCTGCCATTGGCACAAACCCAAGGAAATGCCCTTTCCAGCCTTCCTGTGGGACCAGCAGGGCTCTCCTGGCTCCACAGGGGCCACCCTGATGCAAATTTCATGTGGGAGAATCTCCTCCGTGTGGGATTCAGCTCCTTGAGGCGGCCCAGAAGCAGAAATTTTGGGGAAAGAAGGCTTGAGAGTTCCCTCTTGCTGCTGTGCCAGCTCAGGGCGAGCAGCAAAGCAGCAGGAAAGGCCTTTCATCTGCAAGTGAAAGGATGTTTCCACCCCTAATTAACCCGAGGGCCATCCAAGCACCGGGGCCAGGCTCTCATTAGCCAAGCCACAGCAGAAATTCCTGTTCCAGCTCCCTGGCAGTGGGCTCTCCTCCTCAGGGTGGCCTCCAGGAGTTCTCCTCTCCTGGATGCCCACCCTAACACCTTGGCTGTCTCCTGGGGTACCATTATCTCCTGTCAGATCCTAGGAAACACTCTGGACTAAAAAGATGCAGGAGATTTAGGGGCCAAAGCAGCAATTAAGAAAATCCATAACCATTGCAAGGGAAGGCAGGTCAGCTATCCTGACACAAGATACACAGCACAACCCTTGGATAAGGATCTGAAAATTCTGGAGGCAGTACTGCCAATCCCACCCAGATTTGAGGATGTTTCTCATGGGTTTTTAAACAGAAATGGTTAAAACCAGCAGTTTTTTTGCTCCAGTAGGACCAAAACACCCAGATTTCCTCACCATGGGCTAAAGGGAAGAAATGCAGAAAGGAAGTTAATCAGGCTGAGATGAAAGTGAGAAACCCAAACGAAGCAGCAAACAAATCTCCTCCAGACCCATACAAGCAAAGAGTGTGCTGTGCCTCCTTCCCCCCACTGCTGTTCACTTTCATCCTCCTGACCTTCTCTGTTCCAGCCAGGAGGGAATAGGAATGTTCGAAGAAAGCTATTCCTGTGTTATTTTTAGCCCAGCCAGAAGAAAAGTGACTGGAAATAATCCATGAAAGCAGGCTTTCACCTTGATTTTCAGCCTCTGGAGATTTCGATAGCCTTGATAGCAATCACAACTTAACCATAGGCATAGAAAATGCTGAGTGATACCAAGAGCCTAAATTGAGTTCGTTCTTTCTTTCTTTCTTTTTTCCACATTAAAAACCCAGTGAACCACTGAAGGGAGAGTGAGGGAAGCACTTTGCCCCACCAACAAGTGAATTGGTGGCCACACCCTGGCAGGAGAAGGGAGAGCCAGGTCTGGCTGTGTTTCAGCCCAGATATGCAGCCAGCAGGAGAGTTCTACATTGCAACTGAATACAATTCAAACAGATGCTGATTTTGGAATCTTCCACAAGTGTCGAGCCACGCTGTCCCAACCAGGATTAAGATCTCTCCTGAACAGCCTGGTCCAGTGGCAGCTGTCCCTGCCCATGGCA
>VZUA01076455.1:23333-50914 GCA_013401035.1 Horornis vulcanius | reverse complement strand
CCTCAGAGGCATCAGCACTTTGATAGCAAGATAATGATAACTGCCCAAGTTCAGCTATTATAAAATTGAGATTCAGTAAGTAGCAGCATTTTGCAGGTAAAGCCATAAAAATTGGCATGATTACAGAAAGTGTGTCGAAAAAGAATCTGTCATCCCATGCATGCTTTGCCTGCAGCAAATTTTCTGGGGCTTCTTACCTAAGGATACATACAAGTAATTGTGCTGGTCATGCCCGCTATGGTGTGGGAGTAAATGACAAAGGAAATTATATTGGCTGCTTCTGTAGGAGAGTGGTACAGTATTTTAAACAGGGATTAAGAATGGAATCCAGAGACCTAGTATTTCAAAGTGCCTGGAAATACTTAATTTTTTTAAAAGCAAGTCCACTAAGGAAGCCTAGCCTCAGACCAAGGAGCTGTATGAGCTGTTTTCTAGGATTGCAGAGGAATGAGGTGCTTGCCTGACTTCTGTTTGCCTTGTGGAGCCATGGGCCATGCTGCTTCTTTGCTAATCACAGATTTGGCAAGTCCTCCCATAGTTTCTGGACTGGCCCGGCCATGGACTTCAAGTTGAGACATGACCAGACAAAGAACAACTCATTTCTTGGCAGGGCTTTTCACTAAGCAAATAGCGGGGTGAAGTTATGTGAGGTGGCTGAGCTGAAGTAGCAGTTCCCTGTCGTTTAAAGGCATAATGTTACTTCACACTATGTACAAAAGGAATACTGAGTGTTGTGGGGAAGGGGAGAACAGGACTGCTAGTCAGCACCAACAAGCAGAGCAGCTGGTCACTTAAAAAAATAAAACCTGGTATTTTGAGAACAAGGACAAGCATGGTAGATAAAATAGTGCATATATAAAGCACTCGTTTATCTACCATTGCAAACTCCTGCCAGTCAGTAATACACTGGGTCAGGGAATAATCCTACTTAGATTAGAATGTATGTTGTGTTTGACACCACAATAATAACAGGATCACTCTTACAGGAATCCCACTCTGCAGCCTCCTTCAGTATGCTGAAGGAGAATTGTGAAAAGCAAAGCTGATTTTGCATTCCCACTCTCAGGATGAAATAAGCTAGGTAGTTGAAATACTTGTCTACTATTGCTTCCATCATCATGTTCTTTTAAAATAGACTGAAATCTTGACATCCATCAAAATGCATTATAAGCAAAGCAGGAAAGTAGCATCATTGCTAGATCAGTCTGTTCTTGTGCTTATCACCACTGTCAGTGTACAGTAGAGGGAAAAAGTAGTAGTCAAGACCCCCTTGTTATCTTCCNTTGCATTAGAAAAGGGTATGTTGCAAAGTTGCTGGCTAGGTTCTCATTACCATATGCCGAGCAATTTGTGCTGGTTCATGATGCACTGAAAGCAAGGATGTTTCTTAGGGTGACTTACTCTCAGAGGGAAGAGAGGAAAGCTCCAGCTGCTCGACTTTAGAGTACATAAACAGTTATGTACATTTGCAATCCTCACTAAGGGTCTGATTGTACTGGAATTCAGCTACACTGAAACCTCAATCCATCAAGAAAGCTAATAAACAGAAAAATCAAGGATAGCTGGGTTACAAGAGCAAAATATTTAAAACCTCCTGTTTTTTTCAGTTGCTATGAAACTGATGTTTTCTACACCCTGTTGAGCATTGAAACAAATTGTTTTACCATTATCATAGGTTGAGGAGGCAGGGAGTTTACGTTATTAATTATCCAGCAGGAGATGGGCTGTGGGTGAGGCTAAAGATTCTCAGCTTCAGTGAGCATCTGAGCCACTCACATTAGGTACCCACTGGCCTTTGAAGTCTTAAAGTGTTGACTTCAAGGTAAAATGATAAATAATTTGTACTAGCTATAGATAATTGGTAAGAGTACATCTGTTATAATAGAAAATTTGCCTCTCTCATACTATTCAGTTCCCTCAGGTTTTCTACACTGAATGTATTGTCTGCTACACTGTTACTCAGTGTTGCCCAAATACAAGGTACCATTCATGGAAACAGCAGGGGAATGAATCTGCCACAGAAACTCCTTGAATGGAGACTCAGCTTTGCATAGTACAAGGCAGCTCTCTATTATCACCCACTAATATATGCTTCTTCCTCACTATATCTGAAAAGGATTAAAATAAAGCTTGTCTTGATTTGTCATAGGAAAACACTGGATTGTAAGAATTAGTTTCTTCATTACGGTAATCTGAACTATGCCCGTAGGAACATTTTATCTGGATGAAGTTTGGGCATAGCTCCAATTCATAGGTTTTATTCAAACTCTTTGTGCTGAGTTTGCAGTGACACACAAGTAAAACTTGCATGCTGCACATGCCTGCTCAGTGGTGAGCATTAGCAAGGGTTTTCTTAACGATTTTGTACACACCTGAGTCATCTGCTGCTGCACCCCCTGCAGTGATTCCACAGTCCCCAACCAAGACTGTTACTGTGGACTGCTGTGTGTATCAGTGACATACACACATCTTCTGGAACTCTGTAGCTCCTGCCTGCCTTGTGCTTGTGCCAGGTAAGTCAGCAAGACCCACAGAAGGGAAAAACTTGGCAGTGTACCTGGAGGCTGTTGTGTCTGGGCTCTACCACTGACTTGATCAAACACTTGTATTGCCCAGATCTCTAACACACTGGTGCTTCCATCTAGTGTATTCCATTGCTGCTTCTGCATCACTTCATTAACCGTACAGGAAACAGGCTCCCAAATTTAAATTACCTTCTTAGTTAACACAGGCACTGGGTTATACGCACACAAAACACAAACCTGCTGCCCTGAGAGGTGGGGAATACCCATCCTTGAGGACATTCAAGACCTGACTGGACACAGCACTGATCTGATTAGATCCATTAAATCCACTCTGAGCAGCATTTGACTAGATGACTTCTAGACCTCTCTTCCAATCTAAATTATCAATCATTCTATTGGAGTCACTACTAGAAAATCCCACATCATGAAAACTGGGAAATCTGAGTCCACACTCTGACCAGTCTCATACAGCTGCAGGAACTCAGTATTCCCCAGGCCATTGAGGACAGTGCTGAAATTGGTAGGCCATCATGTATTCATGGTAGATTTGGGTGACACAAGAGTAGCATTCACCAGGCTACAGCAAGTGCAACTGCTCCCCAGTGATAAAGACAGGGTGCAGAACAGTCACATTTGATTTTGTTCTCATATTCTCTTCATATGAATGAAGGTTCACATGGGACACTGAGAATAATGCCTTGTCCCTAGGTTAAGTCCCTAGAGGTCATCAGACTTGCCACCCAGATGCAACCATTCATACTCCCTACACCTTTCTAGCCCTCAAGTAAAAGAAGAAAAAAATATATAAAAAGGCCTCAGAAATCTATGGTGTAGTATTAGGAAAAGCTCAGAGACATTGCAAAATGCCAGATGAAGGTAAGAAGCAGGCTATACATGGCAATGGAGAAAACAATTGCACCTGTGCTTCCACACCAACCCCCTGCTGCTCTCATCAGAGGCGAGGGCATCTTCATGCAGTATCAAGTCAGGTACTTGCAAGGGAAAGGGGAAAGTCAGTGCTGCCAGAACTAAACATACACCTTGTTTCACATTTCTTTTTTTAACTATGTCTATTTTCAGGTTCAAGAAGGAAATGAGGGGCAGGAGGGATCTTCTTCATCTCTCAATACATTAACTTGGTCTTTGAGGGAATTCTTAGTTTGTACATCTATTCCACTGGAACACAGTAGAAGCACTAAGCAGAACATAGCAAGCAGAGTCAGTGTTCAAATCTTCTCTTCAAACTGCATTCCTCAAATCCAGAATTGTTTCTTCTCCATCCTAATGGTCTCTAGAAATTTAGCCAGTGCCAAACCAGTGCTGCTTTCCTTGCCTGGCTTGCAATGGTCTTGAACATATTTCTCAGCTTATTAGTATCCTTATAAATTCTGGGCCAACTGAGTTTCATTTCAATTTCTATTTAATTTATGTTTGTCTCCTGCTAATGCTAGCAGTTTTCTGCGGGTTTTCCTGTCTGTCTTAGAACCTAGTTCAATGAAATAACCACGGTACCAGCAGCTCTAAATGAAGATTACCAGTCATTCATACTGTGGTAATGATATTGCTTTAGTCTTAACCAGGAATTAATCATTTAATGCCCCCTAAAATCACATTTGGTTTTTGTGTTTATAACACAATTGTTCAGTGACACTCAGTGCACCCTCTATTCCTTGCCTCTATCATATCCAAGTAAAAGCACTCATTATTTATACAAAATGAAATAACTTCAACTAGAAAGCTTGAGAAAGAAACACGAGAATAACCAAATATTTGATCTTAATGAGGACACTCACCTCAGATATTCCAGGGAACTCAAAGCTTGTCTGAAACAAGCAAAGTAGGAGTTACATTTAACTGTGTTGCTCTATTTCTTGGCAGAAAGGCACCCAAATCAGGTCAGCCATAGCTCCAGGAGGTATTTCCCTTTTGAAAAGTCCAAGAAAAAACAGGCCCTCCTCTCCATTTTATAATTAATGGACTAAACATTTTGATAGCATGTTGCATAACCTGGGCAGCTCTCTGCTCAGTGTACTGGCTTCACTCTCTGTCTCACTCCTCAGACCCCCTTCTCCTTAGGGACAGGACACCTCAGCAGCTCACTTAGAGCCCCACATGCTTCTTACAAGGGAACAGCAGCCAGTAGAATTTTCATCAGCCTCCACCTGCCCCCAAAGACACCTCAAATAACACATTTTAAGCTCCATAAATCTGACTCCTCTGTTTAAACTATTTCTATAGAAAATTCATGACTACCTCCAGGCATGCTGTCTTTAGAAGTTAGACATCACTCCAACCTACTTCCAGGGAGAATAGAGGTCCAGCCTCAATGTATTTGACACACAATTCAGACGGAAAAAAATTACCTGTGTGTCTTGCCAGACTCTCTTATAGCTCCTGGAGGTACATAAGAGTAAAATGCAGGTCCCAGCCCAATGCCAGCTGAGCAGCTTAATAATGAGCACTTTGGTGCATTTCCTCCTTTTCCCTCCTCACACATGCATCAACCTAACTGGTAATCAATCTCCTGCTATACCTTTGTCAAAAATCTGATACTCAGCCTAACTAGCAATTAGTAGTGCTAATTAGTTAATGCAGAGGATCCTCAGAGAATGGAAACACACCCTCTTCCTATTTACTTAGATATACCTATTTACAAAGAGAATTCCATGATGGCTGTTAAATGCAAAGATGACAGCCCTGGCTCAGGGTGTCAGTGCATCAGAAGTGACTGAGGACCCTCGGAGTGTTTTGGGAGAAGGACTACCATGCAATTGCCCTGTTTTCACTTTTTCCTAGACACTTGGTGTAGGTCATTGACAGGAACAGATTAATGGGCTTTGTTGCACTTGCATCTGATCAGATACACAGAGGAACTCTACTGTTGGATTTTTTTGTTTACTTGGCAAACGTCTCCCACAGATATTTTGCAGGGAAGATAAAAGGGTTTATGCAGACCTAAGGTAGAAAGGTTGTGGTTTTTTTCCACGTATTTTCCTCATTGTTTCCACAAGTTTGATGTGTTGGGCATGGTGTCCTGAGAATGAGAGAACTGGTGATGATGTAACTAGCTGATAGAGTTGCTGTTTAGGAGCTGTTTACTCATGGGCTTCATGAAAACTCAGAAAATACTTTCCCCAGAATGCAAGTGGTCCAATGTATTAGTTGAAATACGTACTTCATGGCACTGGGTGGTTTTTAAAGTGACCCTTAACATGGCAGATAACATTTTTTTTGTAAACTTAAATGTAATTAATAATACTGATTTAGCCACATCCACATTTCTTTGAAGTCTAATGCTTCAACGCTCTTGCAATTATTTCTCCAGATGAGTTCTAGGGGCCTTGGCAATTGCTTGCTGCTGCTATTTTGATTCTATGCCCTAGGAGTATAAACTCAGTTATAGAAACTCCATCTGAGTCCATTTAATGAACTACATGAATCAGAGACCTGCAATAATGCCCAATTAGAAATGAGTGCACAGGGAATATTGATCTCCTTAAAATCTTTTACAGCTTTCAGGATCTGCCTGGTCACTCATCACTGCAGCAGGCACCAGCTCTTTTCTGGTAGTTCCCTTTCACTCACTTGCTAGGATTATGGTCAGGTTAAGAAGTGATTGAACAGATCAGCTGGTAGGATCCCTGGGGTATGAGGGAGAACCTCCAGATAACCCTTTTCACACAAGCTCTCAGTCCTCTGGGTCAAGTTTTATTGCTAATTCAGAGGGAATTTGTACAGCAGTGCCTGCTTTTTCTCTGAGCAACCCCAAAAAAATCCTTCTGAGATTTTATCATCCTTCTTACTAATGAACATGGTGTCTGGAGGCTCTGAGTTCACAGAGGTCACAGCTGACAGCATTACCATGCAAAGCACACCCATGAAAGTGTCCTGTGAACACCCCTCACTCAAGACCTTCAGCCTTGTTTGCAGTATATTACAGGAGAAGAACCCCTGTGGTAATGAAGCACACATTATTCAAATGAGACATTTGAATAAGAAGTTTAAGAAGTGTGCGTTAAAGGGATTTGTGGCATCCTAGCCAAAACACCACACAAAGTCAGACTCTTTTCCAGGCTGCACCCCAGATGATATAGGATGTCCAGAAGCCCCTATCCAAAGGGTGTTGGTGGGATTTGAATAGTTTGGATCATTAGATTTTTGGACTTAAAAAAGTGTCTGCTCAGTTGTTGTCCAAAGCTGGATACACATCAGATATGCACATTTCAGTCTCCACAGTTCAGGATCCGCTTTAACACTCACACAGAAGCACTCTAGTCTCAGCTGTGTTCAGACCACCTGCATGAGTAAGCGCTAGGGGAACTCATAAACAAAGTGTTCCTCCATTTTGCTTGATTTGATAAGCCTCCTCCAAACACAGCCATTGCAAATAAATAGAAAGGCAAGAGTCAAAGCTTTCTCTATTTCACCAAGCGGTATAGGGTTGTCTGGGGCTGGAAAGAGGGATTAGAGGAGAAAGTATTGAATTACTTAAGATGAGGGTCTTTTGAAATCCTTGATGTGGAATATCTGGGGATGACCTGCACCAGAGGGAAAGTAATTATAGTTTTCTGGTAGCAGCTGGAGTATTTACAGAAGGTCTTTCATTCTGGCACTGTTCCAAAGGCTGTTTATGAGCTTGAAATAAAATAGTTGATGAATAAAAATGCAAAGTAATTCCTGAAGTAGTCTTGGGCTCCAGGCCTTGTTCCAGAGACTGAATGCTCTTCAACCACTAGGTTAGAATCATACACCCTTTGTCAAACCAAGCTTTATTATCACATGAAGTCCAAAGCTGAACAGCTTTAGCAGGCAGAGCTAAGAACAGCTCCACCTTGAGAAACCCCAGTTTCGCAAAGAGTCTGTTCCGCTCTGATACATTGCACTGGTACAAGGGTGGGAGTGATTCCTGCCAGTCACATGAGGTATAGCAAGCAGCCCCCTCCTATGATTTCCCCAGCAGGACTCTGCTCACGGTGGGAAAGCCACGGCACGAGCCTTGCGGCAGCCCTGGGGGATTCATGGTTCAGCACTTGCTACAGATGTCCCTGGGCAAAGGGGCTCCAGCTGTGCTGGCAGCTGCTGGTCCTGCCAAGGGCTCTTGGATGCTGCAAGTGCCCACCAGTGACCCAGCTGTATCCTGTTCTAACCTGGGAAAGAGAAGCTGCAAAGACAGGCAGAAACCAGCTTTTCTACAACCCTGCTGCTCCAGGCTAAGCTCGTCTCTGATTTGGGTACCTGGCTTACACTGGTGCCACGCTGGTGTAGGTCACTGGCACCACTTATTTTTAATAAGATCAAAATGAAACTGGGAGAGGAGAAATGGAAGAGTTTTGAAGAAATACAGACCTCTTCCCTCTCAGGAGAGAGCATTTGTGCTCTAGAGGCTTTCTCAGACTCTTCAGCATAAGCTCAGTACTTACAGATATCTGACAAACTCCTGCCATGAAAGTTTAGAGTAAACAGAGGTGATGCGTGACACGTTAAATGTTGCTAATGAGCATCAGGTGTTTGCAGGGGAAAATGGCTCCTCGTCTTAGATATGGTAATTATTTTAAAGATCTATTTAGCATTTAGATTGCTTGGGGGGAAAAGATCTTGGAAAAGTTGATTGCCTTGAAAAGCGCTCTGGTACCAAGTGGGTCTCTTTGAAGATTGCTTTCATCTCCTCGGAAAGAAAGCAGAGGAGACACTTCATCTAGGGGTAATTAGAGGGACTTTGACATCATAGTCCTTGTAAACTGCGTTATAACGGGCAGCCTCCAGTTAAAGAACTGTTTAAGAGAGAGAAAACTGAGAGATTGAACAATCTGCACTGAAGCTCTGGGAGGAGCTGTGAAAGTGCTAGCTTGAACATTCGCACTCTGTAATCCCACCCCCAGCAGAAGACCCTTTGGTACGCTTTTAGACTTCGCTACATCTGTTGCATTTTTAATTACACATATTCGTCAACAGTCTGCCACATCATCAGCTCTCACACGCTGAGTGATTTAGCCTAAACAAATCTCCTGGTGGTAGAGGAGTACGCTCCATGAAAATCCCAGATTCGGGGGGACGTAAGAGCAAGGAACCCGATTCCCCTCTGGCAGCCGAATATCTCCACCCACAGTCAGGCTACACCGTGCTAGCCTATGCCGGTAAGCCTGGTTCAGGGAATGAATTAAAACTTCTCAGACCAAAAGGACAAAGCGGCCTGCAAGCCTAATACACCAAGCTGAGCAAGCCTGGCAACTCGGAACAGGTCTGCTACAATTCGTCGCTTTTCCTCAAAAATCTGAGAAATGGCCTGAAAAAAATGACTTCTGTCTCAAATTGACCCCTCCACACCTGAGTCACTGGAACACCACTGGCATGCCCCCTGCCCTGTGGCACTCTGAGCAGCAAAGGCAGCCCAGGTGATATGCCAATATAGTCAAGCCTTCATCTGCAGCTCTACTAAGATGTTCTTATTGGGCAGAAATATCAGTGTATTAAGCAGTATCACAGATTAACAACTTGAGACAGGTAGGGTGTTTCAGAAGGGAATTGATGCTGGACATTGAAGGAGGATCTGTACAGAGCATCCCCTGAACACTGCCAGGACAGAATGCAGACCCTATCCAAGCATTAGCTGTATTTCTCTCCTTCCTAGTAGCCCCTTCAAGATTTGTATTACCAGTTTCCCTGTGTCTGTTGCTGAAGAAATACCAAGCAGGATAACCACCAAGCTGCCCTCTAGCCCTCAATCTCACACCTGCTTTTGTCTAGCTCTTTATTGCTGCTTCTGCCACAAAGCTGGTGACTGCCAAGCAGCATTCTCCCAGCCACTCATGTTTCTTAAAGCCAATAATGTCAAAATTCACAAATAGAAATTTAGACCAAGCAGGAGCAATTCAGACTGAGTCTGTTTCCCAAATCTGACAAGAGTATGCACTAATGAATAACATTGACACAACCCTGCAAAAAGAGAAAGAAAAATGCAGCAGTGAGGAGAAAGTCCAACATCAATTTCTGCTAAGAAAAATGTTTCTCTGTTCAGTCTCCTCACCCATAAAATTTATTTCAAGACCAGAAAGGAGGAATGCAGATATAAGTGAAGGTGATAGCAGAACACACAAGGACTTAGCAGAGCAGAATTTCATCCTGGGGCAGGCAAGGCTGTAGGTGTAGGTGTGCACAGCAGCTGCAGGGCTGTCACAGTAGTTAGCACAGCAAGGGGATCAGGGCAGGCAAACTGCTGCAGCACCAGCATGGTGGCCCCAGCAGCTTGTACAGCCCAGCCTGAGGTCCAGGCAGTGCCAGCTCCAGTGCAAGTGCTGAGCCTGGTGCCTGAGGGAGGGCTTCCTTTTTTCATGCTGCACCATGAGCACAGAGAACTCAGACACCAATCAAGCAAGGAAAAAAGTCAACAAATAACTAAATTACTCACAGGAGGAGCTCTACTAGGAAACACCACCAACAAAAATGGTTCCTATTTGCTTCTCCAAGATGGCTGAATTCAAGTTCATGTTGCAGTATTTGGATGATGTGACTGGTTTGCAGTCTCTGAGGATCACAGATGACAGCAGAACACATTCTTTTTGCTCTGACCCCTGTTAAGATGAGGCAAAACTGGAAATTACCTGTCCCTATTTATGTTCTCACCACTGAACTTCCAGCTGTAGCAGTGATGGTTCTTGTGTATATTTCAAAAGGGAAGGAATCCCTTGGGTGAGGGGTGGAAAAGTTCAGTCCTGGTCAGCCTTGGACTGCCTGATCCTCACTGAGATCCAGAGAAACAAGACTCAAGAAACGATATTCAGAGACAGCAAGGAGAGAGGCAGGTGGCTCCAAGACTGGGCTGGGACATCAGCCTCAGCTCACCCCAGTGCCCCACTTTCTGCTGCAGCCTGAGATACTGACACCCTTACACCAGTGCACCCCCTGCCAGTGGCATGACAACCCTTCCACGGGAGCCAGGTTTGAAAGTCACAGTCTGAGCACATTCTTTCAAGTCCTGGCTGGCTGGCACAGGCCAAGCTGTCTCCTGAAATGGAAATGGGACAGCTTGCAGAAAGGCTGGGGGTAGCTGGCACTAGAAACAAGAGACATGTCTATGTGTTCCTCAGAGCCTGACCCAGCAGTCTTTTCCTAGAAACACCCCCAGTCATTATAGGAGGACTCCTACTCCTTTCACATCTCTTTCTTCTTCACCCTGTTGCTCTGTTACTGGTTAGGCTGAAAGGCATTCATCAAGCCTCTTCCCATTTTTCCTACAATGGAAACTATGGCCACATTTAAGTGTTCTCACACCTACTTCAGTACTTCCCCATCCACTGCTTTTCTGCTTGCCACAGCACTGGGAACAACACTGCATCTCTTCAACAAGGGTGAAATGCAAGCCATCACCTTCAAAACATACCAGCATTGACATGATTTCTGGTTTGCCCTCATTACATGTTGGGAGGACTGGGAATCAAGGTGTTTTGGTGGGTAAAGAAATTCACACAAACTTTGGTGAACTATAAAATACGTCATCTCTTCAAATAAACTGTTCTCTGTACTTTGTATGCAGGTGTCCCACTTCTTTGAAACTGCTGTGGGCACTTCCAAAATGCAGCCCTACTGCAGGGCCAATTCTGGTACCCAGCTGCTGAAAGGCAGCCAACAGCAGGCAGCAGCAGGTCCACAGAACTAAACAACCACCAGGAGACCCCATGGCACTGCAAGGGGCAGTGATGTGAAGTGGGAGGACAGGAGGTGAAAAGGGACATCAAGAGCTGGGATAAGGCCTGGGAGTGCTCACAATCACCCCAGCAGATAACAGCCACCATGCTTACAAGGAGCTCAGGCTGCTTGAGAAGGGCATACTGAGATCCACCCATCAGTTGAGACTGGGATGGGGAAAAGCAAAGCAGCCCTGCACTCTTGAACACAAAATTCAGGGAGAAGAGCCATTGGGAAAAGAAAGTAGACAGACCTGGAAGTGCAGAGGGGTTCACAGGTGGCTTTTTGGGTAAGTGAACCCATTTTGTTCACTTCATGCTCATGAATTTGTGCCTCCCCCAGGCACTGGCCAGCTCATCACCCAGCACATTGCTGCTGTTACTGCCAAGCTCAGCTCTGCTGCAGGCAATGCTAAGCTGTACTAGTTTCCATGGAAATCAAAGAGAGAGAAGCTGGTTTCCACCAAAAATCACATTCAAAACACAATTTTGTCCCAAGTGGATTATTTTGTTATCTTTTCTCTCATCCTTGTTTTTTTCCACCATGCAGTACAGAAACTGAATTTATTTTAATGACTCAGATTTGTAAAGCTTATTTTCATCAATAAGTCAAGCAGAAGTAGCTATTTCCATTCAGATGGGATGTCTCAAAAAAAAGGCAAATCTGAACATTTACCAGTGTTATTTTCAAGCACAGAAATACTGCCTTATTCTGGCCTGGTTTTAATAACTGGTCAGTCACTGGTGAGATTTAAGCAGCATTTCTCAAACAGATGCAGATCAGTCAAAAGGTTGTTCACTTCCCTCACGTCCCCAGGCCTCCCTTGCCCAGTTGCTCCCTTGCAACATGCTGTATCAAAGAAACATTTTTTAACACAACTCTTTGCAAAACACCTTACAGAAACAAAGCCCTAGAAATGGGGATGGCTGCTACCTTGCACCCCAGCTGGGAGAGTGATGGAAAGGCAAAGCCTCCTCTCCTCACATGGGCACAGAGTTCTCCACTGCAGAAGCAGAGCCAGAAGCCCAGCATGCTGCAAATACCCTGTTTATTTTCATAGGGCACTGTACTGCTGATTTTTTGCTGCTATAGCAGCAAAACAAACACACTGAAAACAAGTTTTGTTTCAGGTAGATATAAACATCTAATTTCAATATTTGCAGTTCTCCAGGGCTTTTCTGTTTCTGTTTAAAGTTCTCACAAGTCATGATGAAGGAATGAATCTTAGGTCCCCTAAAAGGGAGGGATACAGGAGCTCTTCAGTTCCAGTCTGAACACTCACCAAGCAGTAGAGACCAAAAGAGAACGGATGCAGAGAGCATGTTAGGATGCTTGCTTGAGGGAAAAGCAGCAGTCAGGTTTCCAGATGCTTTTGAACTTAGAATGTACTTCTAAAATGCTGAAGAAGTCCAGTTAGAGGGCTAGAGATATCCCCTTCCACACACCCTGCAGCCCAATGGCAGGGGTCTGGAGAATTAAGAGACATTCCCATAAAGTCTCTGTATTAAGCAAATACCTTTTAACAAACTGCATAAAAAGATGGTCCCTTAGCACCTAGACCTTTTACTGAATGTTGCCTGGAGAATACCTCTGTTTCTAAGAAAATATTCTGCTTTGTGAGTTCTCAAATAAAATATTTGCATACTTTAAAAAACCCAACAAACAACAAATCCAAACAACAACTGATTTTCCTTTTTAGATAAACCATCTACTGAATTTGACCCAGCTGTATGATTGCTGTGGATATGGTGTTTCTAGGTATTCAGCCTCCAGCAGAGAAATTACTGCCCTATAATTTTTCCCACACAATGTTCTAGTCCCTTTTTGAGGTATCTGTTTCTACTCCAAACTCTTCTCTATCTTATGTATGTGTCAGACAACTGCATGTCTGACCCTATCCTCCTCAGAGGGTAATCCAGCCCTCACTCATTTCTCCTTCCCTCCCAGCCCCCCTAGTCTGGCTCTTCAGAAGATCAAAACTCTATCATTCTCCTAGGCAGGACAAAAAAAAGTCTTCCTAAGCCATCATTACAGCCTGAGAACCTCCTGGTTTCTGGGGGACTTTGGTGGTCATCACTCAGGGTGTGTATGGCACAGCTCCAGGGACACAGCCCAAATATGTCCTTGCTACAAGAGTAGCACTATGAGAAAAAGCCCCAAGTCTTCTCCTTTTTATTGAGTTCTCACAGCACTCAAACATCAGGCAGCATAGATAGCAGTAGTTCCCCCCATACCAGCTGATTTCCAACATACCTTCACCCTCCTTCCTTAGACAGATGCTCTGGCACAGCTGCTTTCTGTATAGGCAGACCCAACTGATCCTAAGCTGAAAAAGCCTCTGCCAGGTGAATTGGAGGTTGTTAAGCCCTGGTTTTAAACTCAAAGTCTCCAAATTGGCACAGCTGGCTGGGCTTTTTTCTCTTTTTTTTTTTCTCTCTTTTTTCCTTCTATCTCTCTTTTTCTTTTTCCCCTCTCTTTTTGTTTTAAATAATATGAGGTTAGAAAGGCTTACCAGCTTCCTTGGGGAGCCACACTATTTGAAGCTCAGCAATGCACATGCTAGGAGACATCTGTGGGTGGTGATGCCTCTTTGGCCTCAAGCCAGAAGCAGAAGAAAGGTCTTTGGGAGGCTTATGTAAAAAACAGGCAGGTTGCTAACATAAGGAAAATACCAAGGAGGGAGTAATAGGAAGAATTAATTCCCCACAACTCCAGCTATTTCTTCAGCATGTAAGTCAGCCCATTAATTGCCAGGAAAGATACTTGTCTCCCTATCCAACTCAGAATGACTATTTCAGTCCTTTTCAACTGGTACACCATTGTATCCTAGAAGCATCTCTGCCTGCTCCAGCAATATCCCTCCTGAGGCAACCCAGGAACCCATGCAAAGAACTGCAGTATGTATATCTAGGGAACAGTGAGAGACAGAGGAGGGGACCAGACAAGAAAGGATGCTCATTTCTAGTACAGGAAGCGAAGGGGAATAAGAACAGGCTGAAACACTTATTTCAAAATGGATTTTATTCCAGGCATTAACAGATTCTGGCACATGCTTTTTTTGAAGAAAAAGGAAAACTAATCTGTGTTCCACATAAATTACATCTGGCAAAGTGCTACTTACAAGTGAGTGGGAAAAATAAATCTTTTGAAACCGATTTCTGTACAACAGTAGATTCAGCTCCTCTTAAATAAACCCCCATTGGTTCACAGCACAGGAAATTACATTGGATGCTCTGATACAGTAACAGTTTTCTTTAAGGGTTTTACCAATGCAAATGCTCTGTCCTGACAGTATAGGGGGCTGTTTAAAGTAAACAGGAAAACAAGTGTGAGCAGCTGCTTGTTCTGACTGTTAAAAATAGTCAGTTTGGATGAAAAAATCCTAACAGAGACACCTGTTACAAAATACGGCACTGCAGGGACCTTGGGGAAAAAAGTAGAGATAACGTTGTTCTTCCTTCCCTCCAGTGCAAGGAAAATGTAGAGTATGCTAATAATTAGTTTGAACAAGACTTTGTTTATTCCAAGAAATTCAGTTTCACTACACTTGACAGCAGCCTTTTGTAATGTACCTCCTTTTCAGCAAATGCTAAAATACATTGGAAACCAACAGCTTCCAAAAGATGATGTGTGGAGAGGTCTATGCTGAGCTGAAGCAATGCTTTAGCTGACAGAAGAGTGAGCAGTTGGGAGGTGTCCTCAGGTGAGCATGTACAAAACAAGGTAGAATTAAAAAATGAAACTCCAAACTCCACAATCAATTTGAGTTACTGACACCTAGCATATGTCCACCTTTACCCTTTCCTCCTCCAGGCCAGGGCACCTGAAGAAGGAGTGTCCCATCTTTGGCAGCCCCAGCTTGCCCCATTCAGATGTTTCCTCCCAAATTTACCCTAAACCAAGACACAGATCAAAAAGGATGCCAGTTCACACTCTGCCAGGAGAGCAGTAGGAAGAGAAGCACAAATCAACACAGCTAGTCCAGGTATGTCTGCTCCAGGAGCAGTGAGCAGCCTCCAGCATGGGAGCCAAACACACAGTCGAGGGCAGCAGCCATGTGCTGAC
Source organism: Horornis vulcanius (assembly GCA_013401035.1). Lineage (NCBI taxonomy): Eukaryota > Metazoa > Chordata > Aves > Passeriformes > Scotocercidae > Horornis > Horornis vulcanius. The sequence goes on along the minus strand of VZUA01076455.1, from coordinate 35,642 downwards.
AAGAGCCCTTGGAATTAGGGCTGGCCCAGAGTTTAGAGACTGTACATAAGCAGAGCTTCTGTGGTCTGCAGCAGTCAGGAACATTGTAGAGGAGCTGGGTCCTGGTCCCAGAGTGGTTATGAAGAAGGAACTGCAAGAAAGCTGCACACACACAGTGGGAGCAGGGAGGAAGGAGGCAGTACCTGGTAGAGGAGTGAACATGCTGTTAGCTGCCACACATAAGCTGCTGAGAGTGAAATGGGGGGAGGCCAGATGGTCCACTTAGGCTATGTTTTGATGACAATTATGTAATCCTTTCACACTTTATTGCATACAGAGCTTACAAATAGTACCAGCTCAGTGGCCCTTCATCTGTCTTTGCACCAATATTTTCAAGCCAGGTAGGTAAGAACTTGACTGTTCCTGTCTCCTACTGCATAATGATGCTATTCTGAAAGGACCATCTCCTGTATATTCTTGCTTAAAAATGCAGTAGCTAATAGGATGGCATCTCTCCCCTCAGTGGGTCTGTCTGCCCTGCTGTTGTTCCATTCCTAGGCTATTTTCCTTCCTTCTCTGCCCTCTTCTGACCTCAGTGGTTCCGGCCCAAAGCATCTCTACACACGGAAAGAAAAATCACTGCAGCGTCAGTGCCCTCATTTCCACACAGAAGAGCAGCTGCACCATTCTGTAAGGATCAAAAAGAACTCCCTTGTGAGTTTTCACAGTGCAGACAGGTCATTCCTCTGGCCAATCAGTGCTGAGATGGGGATCTGGTATCAAAGTGAAGGGGGAGACAGGATAAGCGCTCCTGCTACATGATGGATTTAATTTTTTTTAAAGCAAGAACAAAAAACATTGTCCAGTTTTCACACTAAGCACATGCAACGTATGAAGAACATTATCTGTTCTTTTGTCAACTGTTTGGGCTAATACCAAGCTAAGAAAAAAAATTAAAAAGAGATACAAACATGATCAAAAGCAAAAAGCTGTTCAGACTCCAAATGAATGACCTATTTCTTCTACACCAGATCAGAAAGGATCCAGGCAAGCAATTGCCTAATGAAGATAGTCCCACCATCTGGTTCCCCTATTGGGTTCTTGGAAAGGAGGGTTGGTTTACAAAATCTATCTCAAGAGGAAAATTCAACAGATCTAGTTAGGCGATGGTAAGGTTGTGAGGCATTTATTTGAGTAGGTAAGCATTCCTTGGCAGGTTTGAAAACCCACACCCAGCTAGAGCTGACTGGTAACTGGGAGCAGGATTGGGATGCTAGCTGGAGACCACCAGTGTCTTTGGTATTTCCAGAACATGAAGGAGGCTCTCTTAGGGCAGGCCTGCACTGTGGCAGTGTTTGTGCAGAGGGCAGTTTCAGCTTCACCAGCTAACCTCTCCCCATGGTGCTCACCAGGAAGGGACAGGCATGTCAAAAGTAGAGCATTTTTGCCTTGTCTTTCTCAAAGAAAGAAGAAAAAGCAACTAGACAGAGGGAGTGGGTGGTTTGTCATGCCAGGCTCTGTTCACAGGGGCTATGCAGAACTGGAGAGACAAGCTGTGGCCCTGCCCAGCCAGCATCAAGAAGTCTGCGATGAGTTAGGGACTGTCCCCTTCTGTCTCTCACAGTGGGGATCTGGGTGGGCTCCTGCCACAGGCCTGAGCCATGTGCAGCACCTCTGTCTGTGTGTGCTGCCCACACAGCTCTGTGCACCACCTTTGGTGTGAGCTGCAGTGGGCAGTGGCTGGTAGCACCAGGAAGAACAGCCAGAGAACAGTCCCAGCTTCCCTAACATCCCCAGGTGTTGGTACCTGTCTCTGACTGGCTCCACCAGAACATGGTACCCTGCACCTGCAGGCCTGAGCCACTCTTGCAGGCAGGGCTGGCCTTCCACACATAAAAACCTGTAAGGAAGACTTCAACAGGGAATAGTCCCTGAAACAATTCCTGCTTAGGCTGGTAAAAGAGATTGTCCCTTTTCAATCTCTCTTGTCAGTACTGCCCAACCTCAGCACATTTGGCTGTAGGGCAGCTGCTGTGGGCAGAGGAAGGAATGGGCCCACCAAAAAGAGGTGACAAACCTGCCCCCAGGATCTGCTGGCTGTTTTCTAGCCTCTCCACTGATCATGATGACTCCTCTGGCCAGTCCTTACTGAGAGACATATGCATAAATGATGCATCATGTTAGAGTCAAAAGCCAGGGAAGCCAAAGAGCTACTAATGTTTGTACAAGCATAGCTTAAGTTGCTGGACTGAAGGTGGACTCTGGATGCAGAGAAAGGAAAGGATGGAGAGACCTGCAAGTATGGGGCTGGGTCCTCCTCCACCTCTAGGTGCAGCTGTGCACAGGCATCAGCTACAAAGGAGAACTTAAGACAACAGACGGGAAGATTTTGACAGCTGTCCTGATCCCTCTCATCCCCAGCTTCTTCTCTGAAAAGCTCAAAAACATCAAGTGCTCAGCTGAAATGGTGGCTTACTGATGGGCACAATGAAACAATTAGGGTCAGACATACAAAACCATTCCTCCCTTCCTGATTCCCCTCTGTTCCCAAAGTCTCATGCACAAAGAAACAAGATCCCTGTGCTACCATCATGTTGCTTGTAGCAGCTCCCACTGTTGGCCAGGTACACCTGCTTGACAGGGGTTGGTCACCACTCTTCCAGTCTGGTTTTCCAGGCAGAGACCGCTGACAAAGTGTTGAATGAAACTGCCTTTCATCTTCCACTTCTGTGAGGAGACACGGAAAAAACATGATGTTACTTCCACTCCCCTACAGAACTGTGACTTCAAGTTGAGGGTAATCTCAAGTAAATTCCAACAACCAAGGAGAATGAAAATCTGGGTATGGGCAGCATCTCTAAATCACTGATTTCCTGTACTAATGATACCTGCAGTTAGGTAGGGTTAGGGTTTAGCTGAGCTACAGGGCTGGATACTCAGAAGCATCTGGAAGAAAATAACAGTAGTGGTCACAGCACCAAGCCTTGGCTGAATTCAAGAGGCACCTGGACAATGCTCTCAGGCACATGATGTAACTCTTGGGGTGTTGTGTGAAGGGCCAGAAACTGGACTCAGTGACCCAGATGGGTCTCTTCCAACCTGGCGAATTCTATAATTGCGTGATTCTATCAACACAAAAATCAGCAAGTAATGGCATTTTCAAAGCATATTATAGTCACAGTTTCCAGGCCATTCTCTGTCCTGGGCACCCAGATACCTGCCAAAACTCGAAACCCTCCTATGGCTGCTTTCCAATCCATGGAAAGCAAAGCACTGAAATGTCTCCCAACCCATCCACAGAAAGCAAAAATCACACTTCCTACTGTTTGACTGGGTCTCTCTCTTATTCATTATTCCCTCATCTCTTCTTTCATCAAATTCAAAAGGTCCCATATACAACCCTTTCCTGAAGGTCCACTTTCGTTGTGCTACTTTCCAGGAAACAAAACTATGTCCTAACCTTGAATTTAAAATTCTGCTGGGAAAGGGCTGTACCTTCCATCCCTGCTGGAAAAAAAAAAAACCAACCAAAAAAAAAACCCAACAACAAAACAAACCAAAAACTGGGAACACTGTGGCTGATAATAAGAGAAAGAAGTAGAAAAGTGTCTGTGGATTTGAGGTCTCCCAGATGAGGCACTGTCATTCATCTCTGGTGGGGCACAGCTGAGCTCAACAGGTTGAGAAGATTGAGGAGTCCAGGCTCCAGGGATCTTCCCTTCATTCTTTTCACAGATGACCCAGTTAGAATTGTGGTCTGGGTGCTCAGTCAATAAAGAGCTTAGGAATATTATGAGGATGTTTTGGCTAAGCCATGAGACTGATGAAGAAAAAGAAACAGTTTGACAATACCAATGGAACTCAAGAGCATTGCAGAAAAGATATGTAATGGGAATTTAAAAATTTCCTGCAATATCTGGACAATGTCAAAACCTACAAACACTTTAATTCTTGGGTAGCATAGCAAAAGGACTGCCACATGCTGTGTGGTTTAAGATATTCAGTTATGTTCACGTATTGCTGGCAGCTGTTACGTGTTTTGGAGGGCAGGGCAGTTGCAAAGCCCAGAGGAATCTGTTGCTCCTGTACCATGTATTTCTTCAAGTCTTAATACCGGAGGCAGCATCAATTTGCAGCATTGCTAGCCCTGTTTGACAGGACAACACTAAAGGAGAGCTGTTTGTGCAGCAGGAAGAAGCTGATTTTAACAGAGAAGGGGGCAGAGGAATGCAGTGATGATGGACAGGAAGATACAATGGAGTCTTTGCACTACAATGCCCTCACCGGCTGCTGCAACCCACTGCCTACACAGGTCCAGAGCCATCTGGCTCCCATCTGGCAGAAGCCTCCCTACAGAGTGCTGAGGAAGAGTTAATATCATAAAGCAGCAGCTGTAATGATGGAGTGTAAAGGAGGAGGTTTCTCCCCAGCAAGCTGTGCTCTGTGCCTAGCTGGTGCCATTGCTGCACAACAGCCTCCTCACCAGTGTCTCCCAGTGTCACAGACACCCCAGTGAAGAGCCTTTTGACCTTCTCCAAAGCACACCTACTTCCTTGCCCTCCACTTTCCCACTACCTCTCTGGATTTGTGAATTCTCAGTCTCCATGCTCCCCTGTGCATGTGCTAGAGGAAGCCTGCCAGCTGCCTCTCCCACACACCCCACAGCTCACCAAAAGACCCTGCTGTAAAAGAATATGCTGTTATGAGATTTCAGATGAAGGACAAGGCCAATCACCAAGAGACACTGGTTTTCTTCTTCCCCCTTGCTGTTCAGGAGAAAACTAGCACCACGGGAGGCTTGCTCATGCTATTCCTTCAGATGAGAGACCTGCTACTGTGGCCCCTGTCCATGCTGAGCAGGTACCCACTGTGATGTCTTTAGGGAGAGTCTGCAGCAACAGGCTCAGCAGGACACCAAACACTCCCCAGAGTACACCTACTGCTGCTAAGAAAATCAATCAGCTTCTCAGTGAATCACACCACTGGAAGGCCCAGCATGTCAAGTCACCCCAGATCCCTTTGTTCAAAGTAAAGTGGGGTAGGGATGGGGAAGGGGGAGGAGGAGCAGAGGTGAGAGTTGAAGGTGAGGCTCATCTGGGCTGCAGGGGGGTGCCATGTATGTTGCTGTTAGAGCATACTGGCAGTAAAAGTAGGGCTCCCCATCTCAAATGCATGGGGTATTTTCAGAATGATGAATTTTACCTATTCTGATCAGAAACTGTGCTTTTTTACCCTTCATGAGATACCAGACCAACTCCCCTGACTTCACCTGAACCTTTCACAATGCCTGACTGCAGACCACAGGATTACCAAAAGCAGCTCAACATCCTGCCCTGCAGGGACACATCATATCTCAGGCCTTTCAGGAGGGTGGGAGATAGGAATGGATGGGAACAGGAGACAGGACACTCATCTCCCACTGCCAGCCACCTTAGAAATGAGCAATTTAGTATAACTAGTTGCCTGGTGACATAGTTATGGAGGGGTCTAAAGTACAAGTCCCTTCTGGGAGGGCCCAGCTTTCTCCCCAGACCCCAAGGGAAGCCTGGACTGATAAGTTTTAAATGATAGCAATAATGACCATCTTTAGCAAAAAATAAACACAGCAGACACCTCCAGCATACACATTACAGGGAGTCCTCTCTTCTCCTACACCCAGACATTATGACTGGCCTGTACTTGGAAGGAAAGCTTTTGGAAGATACAGGCATTGCACAGTCTGAAAAATTTTGGCTTGAAAATTCTCTTTGGCCTCCCTTTCTTGTGCAGATGGAGATAGTACAGTTTACTGGTCAGAGTAGATTTGGAGTGAAAACAAGGGAAGACAAAAGAAAAAAAATCAATTTTTTCTTTGAAATATTGTGTCTTGATCCTCTTCCCCAGTATCAACACAAAACTTCCCCCATTTTTTTTTTTTTGTAAATCTCTCTCTCTCACTTTTTTATCTATCATTTCAATGTACTTTTAGGTAGCTGGATAGAAGCACTCCATGTACAATTACTAAGAGAAAAGTCAGAAATAGCCAGTCCTCTTCTATCCAATATATACAAGAGCTGAAATTGTTTACACTAGCCTAATTTTTCAGGGTAATCAAAAGTTTTCTTCCAACCCCCAGTAATCCAGGCAGTCCAGGGTTTCTCTCAAAATCCTAACTGTGAAACAGTGGAACTGGCCAAGCTCAGGAGGCACAGCTGAGAAAGGCAAATTTTGCTCATGAGGACTGAGATGCTTCAAACAGAAATGTATGGAGAGCTGATAACTGGAGTAGCCAAGGATGTAGTAAGCTGTAACTGAGTATATTTGCAGAGCTATGGGCAGCCTGAAGCTGGTCTTGGACACTAAATTTTAAATACAGAAGCAGAGACAGAGGATGGAAAAGGTCACACCAGCATCCAGCAAGTACTGTCTTCCTTTGAGTTCTTAAAATTGTAAAACTAAATCACAACTAAGAGAAACTCTTGTCTCCTGAAAACTGCTTTCAACTTATGGCATATTGCCAGTATTGTTTTACCTACTTATTGTCATGAAGATGCTGAGTCAGGTGCTTTCAAAATAGACAGGCTTTAACTCCTTTTCTTTTCAGATACTCTATATAAAGTTGCATTCATCTTCAGGCAGTATACACTGAGAAGTAGGAAAAAATTTCCCAATGGTATACAAAGGGACACAGGATTTCAAATAGTGCTTGTCTGACAAGAAAACACAGTGTCCTCATTTCCAGGCTGAGGTCACATTCCTTCAGAACATTTTAATGAAATATAGCTGTTAAATAGGATTTCTCAGCATTTCTTGTTCTGTTGGGAAATACTGTGCCAATGTTTCTCATTTTCATTCTCTTATTTTAGTGTCTGACTCTCACTTTGCCTTCTATTTGTCCTCGCTATAATACAAATTAAAACACCACTCCTACTGTCAGTCAGAGCCAAAAAACAAAGCTGAAGGCAATAATTTATTGTGCATTCAACTAAAAATGCTATTCTCCAAATAACATTATGGATAACATCCATCTGCTTTGAAATCTAGTTCTGATTATGCAGAATAGCTTTTGGCTGGTCTTCTGCTAGCAGTGCCAGCTGTTGCTGTTGAATGATCAACAGGATCATGTTGCCAAATAGATTTCATTTCTGATTTCTTTCAACCCAAGGGACTCTGACAGCACCAAAAAGCATCTGCAGTGTGACTATTGTCTCATATCCTCCTGCTTGCAAAATTCTAGATTTATTTTGAGGTAATACTCTAGACAAAAATCATAATACTCTAAAGCCTCTGCTGGAGTGTTATCTATATGTCTATATGTTATGACTGTTTTTAGAACTCAAAATTTACAACAAAATTAACTGTCCTTGGGACTGCTCAATGCAGAACAGCTTTGTAGCATGGGCACAGCTTCAGTAGGTTTGAAAGCAGAAACCAACTTTAGGAGCTGTGTGGTGCTGTCATAATGATCTAACCAATCTACTCCCAGGAGACTAAAATCCAAAGCTATCACATGTACCATCTTTTGTCAGAAATGCTGCTTTTTCATGACTCAGACACAGACGTGAAATCTACATCCAGAAAAACCCAAACATCTTTCACCACAGATCTCTGATGACAGAGAGAGGAAAGACGTTCAAAGCTGGACTTTCATGACACTGCTGTCTCCTTTTAGGGTATTGTACCTGTGATGCCTGTGATGCACGTTGCCCACGCTCACCCTCCTCCACTCAGACCACATCACATAGTCAGGACTCTTGCTTGTCATTTCCAGCTCTGCAAAGTAGCTCAGCTCCCCTCCCTCAGCTCCCCTGACTTTCTGAGAAGCCCACTTGAACTGAGAAGCGGATTCACTCAAGCACAGTTTGGAAGCACTGCTCTCCCTCAGCACTTGCACTTTGGGCTGCGAGTATCCATGGGGAGACAGGCAAGCTGTATGGCAACTGAAGGAATTTGTTCCTTCCAGCTTTGCTCTTTCTTGGAAATCGACCTCTCAAATATCAGGAGGAGAGAGAATGGAATAGTTTACAAGATGACTGACTTCTAGCTAATTAAAATCTAATGTCAGCGTTAACAACAATTACTGTTGTGTTTATGGAAGGAAAGAACCATAACAACATTCCCTAGGAACACAACAAACTTTATAACTAGAAATTTCTAAATGGGAGTTTGGGAATACAAAAAAGACCCCAACATTTAAGAGCATTTCAACCCAAATTACATTAAAAATTCAAATGCATTTCTCCCACTTCACCCCACCTTATCCCTTCAGCCACAAGGCAGTTTGGAACAGCAGCTGCAACTAAAATCAGTCTCAAATTATTTGAAATGCTTTAACAAAATTCTTGCTTAGAATCAGTTGTTTAAATCATCTGCTAGGCCAAGTCCTTGATGTAAGTGCAGTTTGCTCACATAAGGTAATGGAAAACAATAGCTTACACCCTTAAGTGTGTGTATGTATTTATAATGAGTCTGTATATAATCAACACATCAAGACTCAATAAATCCTATTCCAGCAGCAGAATAAGTCTGCTTGTATTACTGTGGATTAATCTCTCTTCTGGCTTCTGGTACAGCTTGGACTTCACCCTCCTTGAGGGATCCTTGTCCTTCTGTGACAGAGGAAGCAGGGAAAGACAGCTGATTTTGGCAGCTGCTGAAGTCCTCTCTGCTGCCAGGGAGGAAAATACTGTGAGGCACATAAGGAGAAGCTAAGTGACCTAATTACACAGCAATGGGATGAGTGATTGCTGACAAGAAAAAGGAGCAGGCAAGCACAGCCCACCTGGGATACCCTTGCAGACTAATCCAGACTCAGAGTTTTCCCAGTGTATTCATGGTGACAACTCTTCAAGGCATTTCTGCATTAACCAACCCTCCAGAGGAAAGTCTATACAGGTTTTCCATAAATGGGCAGGACTGGATTTCAGTGCTTTCTTTCAGGAAGAACTAAATTCAAGGATTCATATAGCATTAGAAAGTACAGACAAAAGAAGATGTTGCTGAGAACTGGTCAAAGCTGAGCTGTCCTCTGCCTTGGGGCTATCAAAACAACAAACATGTCAGAAAGCACAGAGTCAGCACAGCCTTAGACGACAAAAAATTTGTTCTCTCTTGGTGTAGAGGGAAGCACAGGAACTAGGAATGAAACAAATCCATTCTGCTGTCTGCCAGTCTTGCATTGTTCCTTTTTGTGCTTTGCCCAGTTCTGATAAAAAGGCACATCACATCTCTGCTGAGGGCACCCTAGCCATTGCAGAGGCCATCCCTTACCTGGTGTTGTAAGGCAAAATGATTGATTTGTCCTGACAGATCAGGGATGCACACCTTGGAAACAGCATAAGTCAAAGAGATGCATTTTGTTGGGAACATTGCTGCTGTGTATTTTCCCTCTAGGGAGTAGTTCAGGTGGAACATACAGTGCTTTGTGTCGGTCAGTATCTCTTAAATGAGTCACATGTGCTCAGTTTTAAAGGTCTGCTCACATGTCCAAAGACAGGACAAAGAAGAACACAGCTCTCTCACTTCAAATTAAATAAACACATGATAGCACACACCACCCTTCCCTTTGGTATCTCAAAGCAGTTTGCTCTCCCACCTCTCTTTGGTGCTGTGCTTCATCCATACACCAACCTGGCTGCACATAAACTTATCCTAGAAGCAAAGCTGGGGTGCTACTGAGCCGGAGCAAACCATGCTGCCAAGGGCCCAGGCAGAGCAGACACCCACATACTGCTCTTCCTGCTTGGTCACACACTCTCTCATACATCCAAGCTTATGAAACACACCAGAGAGGGAGATGCAGAAGATGGAAAGGACCTTAATGTGCCTTGATAGGACTGGATTTGCCCCTACTGGCTGCACTGATGTAGGTACACTGGTATGTGGCAATGAAGGCATTAGAAAGAGGAGCACAGTTACCTACCTGTCTGCCGTCTTTTTGATTGCAAGCTTCCAGTGTGATTTGAGAACCAGTAGAGAAGGAGGTAATGGAAAGACACTTGTCCTGCTGTCTAATTAAAGGGTCACTGAATATCCACTCCTTTGGAATAAGAAAAAGAAAGGTTCCATTAGGATCCCAACAGTGATCAGATGAGGGAGAGAGAGCTTTTTCTATCAGATAATTTAAAAACCTCTGTCTTTCATTCTCTTCCTACAAAAGAACCCCTGGGAAGACTACCACAGCAGTTGTCACCTGATCAGAAGTTTATGCTCAGGCTTGGTGCATCACAACCATTTCAAAGCCTGGAGCTGGATCCCCTCACTATCTGAGGTGTCTGATTAACCCTGGATCCCATGCAACTCTCTGCTCTGCAGCTTTACAGATGCAGGTTTACAAAGCAAGGAGGATCCTGAGCCCTCACATACATGATGTGTGACTGCTTCTGCATATTTCACACAGCAGACGTTCTCTAAAAGGTATCTGGGACCTATAGATTGCCAAGCAAAACATAACACATGCAAGCATATCCATACACCACCAGCACACATAAGGGACAAACGGATTCATTTTTCCTCCCTCTGACTAGATGGATACCTGATCCTATCAATTGCTACTATACTTTCCCCAAGGAAGAAATACAAAATGCAGTAAGTTTCAGAGATTTCAAATGGTAATGACACAGAGCAATGAGTCAGGTTAAGGGGCACACTGAATGCTGGCTGCAAACTAGTTTCCAAAAGTTAACAGACGTGAACATGTATTGTCTGCCATAAAACACCCTACTGTGACCCTTAACTTTCTCAAGCTGCTTCCCTGCTGCTTTCAGTCACCAACAGAGAGTCTGGGTGCAGATCTACAGCTTGTATATACCATCACAGCTCCACTGCAGTTAGGAGAACTGCACCACATTACTGCCCCTGGGGTCAGCTATTTAAACTCTATTTGTGCTTGATACTGAAACACATCTGCAATACAGCACAATTCATCTGAAGCTACAGCTGAGCTAGCAGAGCAAGGAATGCTTCTAATCCCAAAAAATCTCTTACCCACATGCCAGGGTACTAGGCAAGCACAGCCCCAAAATGATTCTCAGTGAATCTGTCACTCCCTGAGCATTTAAGCACTTTTTTCTACTTACTATTAAAATCATAACAGGGTCAAATTCTTCCTTCCTTCACCTCCATATCAACCCACCAAGGCCAGAGATTCAGGCCTCTTCATTCAGGTAATAAAAAGGGTAGGAGCAGGAGCAAAGCACCAAACTGAAGCCTGTCTTACCTGAGTGACAGGTGGATTATTCACCGTCCCTTTACAATTTCCCATGCCAGCCAACATATTCCCTGTGGTATCCTGTGCCTGAGACTCCAGACAGTTTCTTCCTTGTCTAATTATTCCTGGAATCAACTCTTTTTCAGGGATCCTTGAAGTAAAATGACAGTTGCATGGTACTTCATACACAGAAATGTCCAAAGTACTTTCACATTTATAAGGGTATAATTGGTTCCTGACTGAAACACAGTCCCCTATATTTGACAGAAAATAAACAACATCATGCTACCCACTGGAAATATCTGAAGGAGGCAAAAATCAAGTGAGAACTTGGTCAGAGGACTGGTACCTTTTTGTTTTAGAAGGAGTACCAGGATCTTTAGGGGTACCCTAAGCAGTTTAATGTGATGATTCTGAAAGAGCCTGAAAGGTAGAAAAAAGCTGTTTCCAGCAAAAAGCCATATCCACACTGATTTGTTCTGCTTATTCCTCCCCCTTTCTCAGTCTTCTCCCCAGCAAACACATATTCTGCCTCATTGGTAGGAATGCAGGGAAGATCTGTCCAGGACAGACTACAGCTGGATGTTTCAGCCTCCACTCACACTAGCCACAGACTGAGGTGTAAAGTTGTGTTGCCAGGGTGTGCTGGTTTGCACATGCCAACAACACAGCTCCACCCAGGCTGCCTCCCAGCTGAGCAAGGACACAACACTACCGTGTCCTGACCCTGGGCAGAGGAAGCCACAGGGACAGCTGGTTCTGGCATTCCTTAGAGCCTTCTCTGAACCACCCAAACCTCTGCACTGAGGCTGTCCAGTTCTACTTGGCTGAACTCCCTCCAGACAGAGCTTCCAACAGGCAGAGATCAAATCAAAACTGGGAGGGGTGCAATGCTCTGGCACTTGTCTACACCCCACACCTCTGAAAACACCACTGTTGCACATCTCCAAGGGACAGCCGTGTGGGGCAGAACAGAAGGCAGACCTTTTGCAGAGCTGTGATAATACAAGCTAGAAAAACACAGGAGGTTCTTCACCAAAAAGAAGAGCAGAGAAAATCTTTTCCAAGCTTAAGTCTCTCTTTTGCCCACTGCTGTCAAGGCTCATCCTCCCATTTTGACCCACCTCCCAAATCCTTCAGAG
>VZUA01076455.1:0-12023 GCA_013401035.1 Horornis vulcanius | reverse complement strand
TGTTTGCCTATATAGACAAGCACCATAACTCTTCATATCAGGATTTGTTACATTCTACATGTCTCAGGGCCATGCACCCTGCAGTGAGGCTGGCAACAAGTGTTCCAGCCAACAGAATCTTTTTTGTCCAAGGACATGCAGATTTAGTAGTGGGAGTAATTCTATGCCCATATTACTAGGTAAGATTCAGTTTTCCGATCTGCTTTACACATGTGGAATGACTGTTTATCTGCTTCATTCTTTAAGTTTTCATCTGAACGATGCAGGTAATTAAAAAACCCCAAAGTGATTTCTGAGGCATTCAGAGTGTTGAGTTAGGGAGAACACAAGAACAAACATATAGAAGAAGAGGTAGCTTGTAGAGGTGGTGTGCTTGATAGTAAATAATCACTATTCTTACAATATTCAGAAAGGCAGTACTCTCACACTTAGGGTATAAACCTCAATGTATTCGGAGAATAACATGAAGAGTTTGTCATCATCAATGACAAATTGATGTGATGCCAAAATGCCAAGTGGACTCTGTGGCATTTTGTCCTCAGCAAGGCAGTCCTGTATCCTCCTTGCCACACTGCTGAAGGCTTAGTAAAGGTATTTGGAGAAGCGTACCCTGTCCATCAGAGTGTACCTTATAGACTGAGTTGGGTCTGTTCTGGACATCTTCTGCTCTATAGGAATCTGTTCCCACTTAAAGTGAAGGCTCCAGTCAAACCCTGAAAAGGAAAAAGACATGCCAAATTTGTTTTCTCATTGTAAAAACAGTACTGCTAGCCTCAGTGATATTCTGCACCTTTATATCACAGGCAAGTCCTATGTTCCTTCCCTGACCTTCCTCACAGTCCACCCAAAATGGCAATAGCCTGTGCTAATGTAGACCTCACCAGCTTCTGTCTTGGCACCATCATTCCTTAGCATTACAGATCTCTCCTCAATTTCACTCCACCCTTTGAGGAGAGTGTTGTCAGGCTGATGTAATTGTATTCTGGCCACTTTGTTTTACCAAAGGTAAACCCTGTCTGCCAGAGTTATGAGGCTTTAACAAAGGACTTTGTGGGATGTGATATATTCTGGGAACAAAGGTCTGCAGAACACTGTAACCACCTTGTCTTTCAAGACTACCATGTACTTACAGATGGATAGTAGAGCACAGCACTATACCCTAATACAACTAACCCTATACAATTATTATTGTATAGCCAAAGAAGAGGTAGCCTTTGGTTGGCAAGTAGTGCAGAAGTGAGCCCCAGCTATAAAAGATGTAGAAGGGCACCAAGAAGTGGGGTGGACACAGAACAGCTGCAGTGGGTTCAGCTGTGAGGGGAGAGGTGTAAATGCTTTTCAGAAGATGCCATGAGATAGCTTGGCAGATGAAAGCAGCAACTGGAAGTGCCTGTCAGACTCCAGTATACATGTAGCATAGTGAGGACACGGTGAGATATTTAACTAATTAACTAAGCCCTGAAACTACTAAATGTCATGACAGTGATTCAAGTTCAAGAGGAAAATACCAGCTGAGTTTTGTTCTAACTCTTCAAAAGATCTGACTTTGCAAGTTGCAGAGAAAAAGGGACAGATAACCTGTCAGAAAGGATCATCACTCTGTTTTCTTGGAAAGCTGAAGAGAACACAAGTTATTTATCATGCACTATTCCTCAGGTCTAACTTACATAAGCCATTCATTATACCCACCTCCCCTCAAATCTGCGGATGCTGCCAGGTAGGCAAAATTATCCAGGCTGATAACATCAATGATTGGACTCACCACTCGGGTATAATCCTGAGGGAGAGAGAGAAAGGGGGAAAAAAACAGAGTCAGGGTTTCTTGAATGTCCAGCAAAGCTGACAGAGACCAGGAAACACGAAGTTGCACATGTAAATCTTTGTCTGGTTTCTCCAATATGGTAGCTGTGCAAGAGATCTGTGGCCACGAAATCCAAACATGGAGATGGTGGGTACTAGCCAGCTGCACTCCATGGATGTGGGAGTGGAGTCAGACTCCAGCACCTAAGAATGCTGCTAAGAAACAGCTCTTTATTTCCTGTCCAAGTCACAGAGCATCAATCACTGTCCCAAGGGTTTTGTGCTTGCTTTTGATATCTATTGACAGCACACCTTCTGCTCAGCCATCCTTAACTCATTATCATCAACCTAGAAATTATTAACCTCTAATAAAACATTTTCCTAAGAAGTGCTATGAATCAAGACCCCACATTTAAGATTCATAGTGCAAACTTTATAATACGACACATTGCATACATCAAGATATTGTGAGTACCTTATTGCCATTACAGCATATAGATATTTACAGTTTTCTTTTGCAATCCTTTTAGTAAGTAGAAGTTTAACAATTTTTCATCACAAGACAAGGCATTAAAGACAGTGTTGTGACAGCTGACATGTAAGATGAAATTGAGCTGGCAATGCCAGAAACAGCACCTTGTTATTGGACAGCTGCCAGCATCCGTGCCTTTCCTATCAAACCTTCATTTTGTGCCTTGCAATAGTTCCTCATGAGGTACTCTTGGTTAGGATGGGACACCCTTGGTAAGAGGATTTTTTCCCCTCTGAGCTGTGATGGTTGCCCAGCCAGAATGTGTCTGCCCAGCTTGAGACTCCAGCACCCACCTGGCAGCCTGGTGTGCCAGCCACTACTCCAACCTATCTGTGTCAGGACTGGCTAGGGCAAGATTGAGATCTGAAACAGGATGCACCTCAGAAATGTAGGAAATAGGTCAGAAATAGGTTGACTTGAAATCTGCTCACTAAAAAATTTGCGTACCAGAGTAAGCACACAGGCTTTTGCAATTTAGATCCATCACTAAAGAAATGAGTGAGGTTCTTTCTGCTTAGGAACCCCTATGCTGGTGCTGCAGCTTGACTTATAGACCAATAAGTAAAGTAAACATTTATGGGCTTTATTGAAGAATAAAATCCAGAAGCTTTTAATTCATCAATTCTGAAGTTTCACCTTCTTCTGCTCCTTCCTTTTAAGCTAATCAGACCATGCTTACAAAGCATCATTAAAGCCTCCACCCCTCCTCCTGAGGCCCATCACTTCATGGGATTCTCCTTTCAGAGGGGAACAATCACAGCCACTTGCAAGCAGGGCTTCTCCCATCACCTCTCCCCTGCCTTTTCTTACAGCAGAGCTGTATGATCTGTCCCTCCAGCTCCACAGTGCAGTCAGGGTGACAGCTGCTAATATTTCAGCCTCATTTTCATTCTTCCAGCCTTACATCAACCCTTTGCCAAGTGAACCATCAAAGGGACATCCCTGCACTCACAGGCAGCTTCTCAGTGATAGGAAGCTGCCTGCATGCAGCTGATGTATGGTGGCAGCTCAGTGGGAACACTAATGGAAGGAAAATTTTGGCAGTGACAAGGCAGAAGGGAGGGTCCAGCAGCAAGGGAGATGGAAACCATGGAAAAATTGCACAATGTATGCTGCCCAAGGGGCTGTCCTACATACAGGTGAACAGGATGAGGAAGCACAATGCCTGCAGGAGACAAAAGGTACAAGTTGGTGGTTCCAGCATTCAGCATTGCATCCCATCACTCTGCACCTCCTGCCTTATCACACTGGCAGAACTGGATCCCATCAGGGATCTTGCCCATCTAGCTCAGGCTCTACCTTCCTCTGTGACAGCCTGCCTGAGGAGTACCTTGGCAGGCCTTGTTCTCACCAGTTCTGCTGACACATGTGAGGGCAGTGGATCCAACAGCTCCATCCATCCCAGAGCGGGACATGGTGCTCACCTCTTTCACTCTCTGAAGCATTGGCTGCAGCCACTCGCTGTTGACTTCACAGTGACTGTCCAAGAAGGTGAGGATGTCAGCAGCTGCCACTTCAGCTCCTCGCACCCGAGAGCGAATCAGCCCTACGAGGGGAAAAGGCAGCAAAGGAGCAGGAAGGTTAGGAGAGGAAACATTTGGGCCTCCTTCAGAAAAAATAGTTTGTGTGGCCATTAGAGGGAAAGAGCAGATGATTCCTCTTCTCCTATATCAAATCTCTATCAGGAGCAGAGAGCAGCTTCAGAGCAGGGGACAGTCAGATCAGCCCTCCCAGCATACAGTGAATGACCTCTCCTGTCACTTCTGACCATGACAGAACTTCCACCTGGCTCCTGGCTCCTCCCTTCCAGCCCACCCTGCAGACACCTGGCTGCTGCCTGCCCACTCGCCCTCCCATTGAGCACCCCGCTGCCTCCATCACCAATTCCCCATGGTCAAATTCTACTCTCTGCTTTTTGCCTTCCTTACTGCTTATCTGCTTTATTCCCATTTGTCCTTTATTCTGCCCTGCAGAGATATTGGCCTGGCTCTCAGATTATTCCTTACTTTCTTACAGACCATCCCACTACATGGGATGCTCTTGGTGAACTAAACAGCCATTTTTGTCTCGCCTTCTAGATCCTTCCTCCCAACCTGCTGTGCACTGACAGCTTTAGAAATAAGCCAGCACATGTGAGTTAAACTAAAGAGCAGCTGGGAAAGTCAGTCATTTATATACGGAGCAGATATATGAGAAAAAACTTTTTTAATTGTATCTCTGTATGATAGACACATTATTGTTTTTCCTTCTCCCATGTCTCCTACACATCTTGTTATCTTGTGCTTGAAAGTGCAAGAGTTGCTTGTGTTTAAAAGGACAATACTTACATCTGGATCTTTACTCATAAAGATCTTAAAATGTGGTCTTTGTTCCAGCCAAGGCTTCTGGACACCACTTCTCATTATTTAAGTATTACATGAGACCCCTAAAGCCTGAGAGTTGATAAGCTGTGTTCTCCCTCCCCCAGAGCTTCCAAATGCTTATTCTGAAAAAAACAAACCCTATGAAACAACATGCAAGCAGCTGGGAGGCAACCAGGGTAATGTGGAAAAATAGGCAAAATCTTTGTACTTAGAAAGCTTTCCACACTCACCTTCTCGATGGGTGTTTCGTAGACACTTGACCTTTGGGATCTTGGTAAGGAGCTGGCAGTCCTCAGCTTGGGGAAGGCAAAAAAGACATTTGGTACATATGCATGAATTATTTGGCTTCAACAGAGAGCCCCAATTAACTGTCCTCCTGCTTCTCCATGGGAGGAGAAATTCTGCTTTCACTTAACATCACACTAATCAGCCTGATGGCCTCTATCCTGTTGTCTGCAGAGTACACAGAAGAGCACTGCCTGCTTGCTGTCCTCATCAGGCAGCTGAGCCCGTGTTTCCCAATCCTCTGAGCAGCCAGGCCTCCATCTCCCCTGCTCAGCATTTCACAAGAACAATGGGGCATGTGCTGGCAGCGTGGCACTAGGCACTAATGAAATGGAGGGAACACAGGGAAGCAGGACTGCACATCACCAAAGAGCCAAGGAAAAGAGAGTTCTGTAACATAAAGTGATCTAATCCACTCTCTTTGCCTTCTGTGGCTCATCTGGGCATTTCCTGTCATTTGTTCTCAGAGCAGTTTCCACTTGATTTTATTTAATAAAGGCCACTGTGATGTGACCTGCTTCCTTGGAGACACCATCACATTGACACATGCATGCCTGACCAAGGGCTTTGCTGGCAGCTTGCCAGAAACTCCTGGCATCCCTCATTTACATTACCTAGGGAATATGAGGGAAAGGAACAATTACCTGTTCCAGCCAGATACCAATGAGCACTGAATCTTTAGTTCTCTGTCATCCTCTCTATTCCTGCTCTAGCAGATGTCACAGGAACAGCAATTTCTAACTTGCTCTTTTTTCTTACTCCATCAAATTCACCCCAATTTCCATGTTTATTCCATATTCCTTTTCATGTCTCATGCTTCTTCTTTCCTGCTGTAATCTTCCCACAGACTGAGCACTCTGGGGAGAATGCCAAGGCCCTTAGCCAAAGTGCACCTCTTAGCACGTTCCTGTACAAGCATTTCCATTCTCAAGGACACGTGCAAGCTGAAATACTGCTCTTACGTCAGCACTTTGGCAGATGCTGCATCATCCAAGGGATGTGGCAGGTGCTCTGACCTATGGAGCATCAAGATTTTGCTGGAACTCTGCTACAAGGGGAGGCAATGCTCTTGTCTTTGCCAATTCACAGCTTCAGGTATGATAATCCTTATTCAGTCGTTCACTCTGCAGGAGTGGAGCACATCTCTCTGCCTATAGCTACTTGCCAGAGATGACAGACTCCCAGTATGTATGGAGAAACTGAGGCAGCTATTAATGGAAAGTGTCAGACCTTAAACATGTGCTGAAGCGCCTCCATGAAGGTGTCTCAGGGAAGTGGCTATATCCACAAATATCCAACTGCCAGTGAAAAAATAAGAGCTGTGACAGGATGGAGCCTTTTAAAAATCTTTCTGTTTACTTAAGAGCCTACATGGGAGTGTCTGATTTAACCCTGTGCAGAACAGGTACCAGAAATCCAGCAATGTTGATCTTGAGCACTTTGCCCATTATGAACTGAATTTTTAGGTGAAGAATGTGGAACACTTAGCGTTGTTTGTTGGAAGTGCTCAGAAACACTGAAATTAAACAGCTGAGCACAGCTGTGTACATATTCAAAACACACTGTAAGGCCCTCAGAAACTTAAAAGCCCCATCTCAGCATCCATCTTTAAAAATGTTCTTTTGTGGCCAAAGCTACATAAGCATTTAGCTTCAAAATCAAAATAGCATTGCTTCCTTATCTCAGGAGGTCAAGATGGGCATTCGTAGCTATCTGTAAGTGTTCTGGAGGAATAATTATTGATTATTATAAATGGTACATAACTAGATTGTCCTTGAATCTAGAACACATCATGGGAGAAGCAAGAAGTCTTCTATCCCCACCAACTCACAACTACTACATGACAGCCAGGAGCAAGAACAACTGTACAGACAGAAAGACTCCAGAGCCTCCAGTCTGCACCTCTGGTGGAACTGATGCAGTAGACACTCCATCCCTGTGCCAAGCTGCAGAAGAAAGTGCAGTCCAAAGCAGTAACTCTGCCATAGCTTCCCACAGGGACACCTGGGATCCCAGGCACATGGAGTCTCACCTAGGCCTGCCTGCAGGACCCCAGGCAGCAATTTTCTGTATGCTCCACTGCATCCTCTTCTTGCCTCTTGGTCTGTAAGTACCTGGTCTGATCATGTACACCATTGCTACACATATATCTTGATAAAAGGCTCACCAAATGGTGCATAATGAAACTCGACAGAGACCTCTGGCAACCTAGCAAAAACTGCCATGCTGACAGAAAAGGAAGATGCAACAGAAAGAAAAAGAGAGGAAGAAGCTCTGGCCTCTGCCATGCAGGGACAGACTTATTTTCTCTTCCTTTTCTCCTGCATACAGACAAGAGGGAATCTGCGAGGGAGGGGGACTCAACAGAGTAAACAAAAAACGGGAAAACAGAAGGGAAGAAATAAGCATAAAGGAAATAGGTCCAAACTTACGATCTGAGCTGAAGTCATCTACCAAAATGATCTCCTGGATGAGACTGGGAGGGGTGCGGTTCAGAACACTGCAGGGACCCAGGAAAGAAAAAGCCACTTTGTGAGCTGCCATAATGACAATGTTAGGACTGATAGAAATCTGCTGTGCTATGTACCACAGCAGGAATACCAAACTCCAGTAAAGTGGAAGCAGTGACCTTGCCCTTGTTCATTGGCAGGTTAAACTACAAGTGAGAATATCCCAGAGAGCTATTATGGCATCTCAGCCAGACCTTACAAGGACCCAGAGCCAGGAGCTGACTGTGGGACTTGCCTGGGGCAGCTAGCAAAGGATGTTGCAGCATGCTCTGCCCCTAAACAGAAGTGAAATGGAGAGAACCACCTGGCCTGAGGCAGCCCCATGAGCATAAAGACCTGCCATTTTCCCCAGCAAGGAGCACTATCTGAACACAACTTGCCAGAGCTTTCTTACCAATTCCCTTCTTTGGAAGGAAGTATTGTCAACATTGTCAATATGGATTTGGATTTTTTTTTCCTGCCTTTTGGTTGTTACCTGTCTGTCTGTCAAACCAGCACCACACTTGCTGAAAGCACCCCCTTTGCTCAGGTTGGTTGCACCATACTATGTAATACCCTCAGGTCTGCAATGAGTTTGCATCTGCAGGACACACATGAGAAAAGTAGAGAAAAGCTTCTGCCCTCCTCAGACATCAAAGCATTGTGGTACTCTGGAGTCTGAGCAGTTCAGTTCTGACTTCTTTTTCAGTCTCATTCGTTTAAAATGCTTGAACTCTTTTTCCATGGCTTTACTACCATCACATAGCATATTCCCCCTTCAAGCCTCCTCCAACGCCTCCGAGCACAGGCAGATCCTCATTAACTTGAAAAGGTTGCTCAGTGATGCCTTAGGCAGTCCAATGAAGAGGGCAGTTACGCAAATTCTAATGCTGAAAACAAAGGCAAACACTGTCCTCCTAGCAACCTGTCTCATTTTAGTGGCACCTGCTCTTTTGAGCAATACTGGAGAAAAATTTCCGTCTTTTCTTCTTTTGGATTTTGTTGTTGTTGTTGTGGTTGTTTTATATAGGAAATAGACAACAAGAATAGTCCCATACTCACAGAAATGAAGGTGTAGAGAAATAATTGCCATCTTGTTAAGTAACACCACTGATGGCTTTGCACACAGAGCCAAAGTTCCCTCAGTTCGGAAGAGTTTTCTGCTTTCTCATACAGCAAAATTCTGACTGTTCTGCTGCTCAGTATCACATCCCACACTATTTCAGATTCACTTTGCTTTATACGCCTCTGATAGTATTTGTATTTTGAGCTTACATGTCCCTAGATGACTGAGCTTGCATTTTCCAGTGCTGAATCTCATTTGCTTCTCTTGGTTTATGTCTCTCTGGATCCTCGAGTATGGCGGGGTGGGAGGTGGGGGATGTTCCTGTGCCATTCTAAGTGCAGCTTCTCCCAGCACAACCATCATCTGCATATTTTACAGACAAGGTTGCCCTGCACTGAAATTCTTGTCTGTGCAAACACAGTGCAAAACAACCCAGATAGACTGCAGTATAATGACTGCAAAATGGTATTCTACACCTTCTTCCACTAGCTTGACTATTGGCAATGCTCACACTTCCTCCACAAGTTTCAGTTCTTTCAACTCAACGTAACTGGGAAAAAAGCCCCATTTTGTTCTCTGTTTTTTACCTGTCCACTAGTCCACCTGTCCACCTGTCTCCCTAGTAGAGAGAACACATCCCTTGAGTAGTTCACAGCTCATTGTACGGTGCCCTGTTCTTCTCTCAGCTCTGCAATAACTTGCAGTAGATCCTTGGGAAAGATCCTTAATCTTCTTTGCACTTTGTCATCCCTGTCTTTTTAACAAGGAGCAGAATAATCCTAATATTTCCCCTCACTGAGGTGCAGAGACTGCCATGACAAACACTTCTAGGCACAAAAACACCAAATGCTCTAGCATTACAACAGCATTCTCTTAATCAGAATTTTTACACGACCTCTGCATAGGCACTAAACCACTGACAGCTGTTCAAATCCATTGACTTAGAGCCTGATAATTCACCTTTACATTTGCATCAAAACCAAAAGGTACCTGCAATAATGACTCTCTGAAATCAGAAAGAGAAAGAGAGGGGCCAAACAACAAAGCACTTGACTTTTTCTTCTGCAAGAATAGTCATGGCAGCAGAAGTGATGGTATGGCTTAATGATTAATCATGCATAGACATCAATCACATAAAATGCCTTCTGAGTGACAATTGTTTCTGAAGGAGAACAGGATGCCAAGCAAGTGATTGATTTGAGAGTGACAGCTATGTCCTAGCAAAGAAAAGAGATCAAAGCAGGCAAGCAACTCTTGACTGACACACATCTCCTGTAGGACTGAGGATGCCAGCTATCTGAACTGGCAAGTTCACAGGTTTTGTCTGACAGCCCATTTCCCATTTTTCCTCCCCTATTCCCCTCCTTTAGATTCTTGCTGGATATTTTTAACCAGTTGTCCCCCTCCCCTCTCTACACTGAAAACATATGGCTGAAGCCCACACTAGAAGGCAGGTATGCAGCCCATGCTGCTTCTGAAGACCAGGAGGGACAAGCAACAGGGTGCTTGAGGGAATACATTATTCCTCCTCATGGTCAGTCCTCTATTTCCCCCCTCCCTCATACACAAACATTTCTCCCATTCTCAAGGAGCAACAACAGCACATCATTCCTGTTGCTCCCACCCAGCAGCACAGATCCCAGAGACAGGAGGGAGAATTAGACAACTGCTGAGCTGCCAGAGGCATTTAAATCCATGTGTTCACATGTTCATGTGAGGTTAGCAAGAAGGGTGTGCAGATCAGGATCTGACCCCTGGAACTGCCATGTTTAGATCACCCTGAAAGAAGCCTGTGATGTGGGAGTATCATCCCTGGGTCACTTCCCAAGATCTTTTGGTGCAAGCATTGCCACTTTCATTGGGTTACCTTGCAGTCAGCCAGTGTCTGGCTCAGGGGAGCACATTTGGGCTCCCTCTGGGCTTAAGATGAGTTCAATCCCAGTACCCTTTTCATGTACTTCATTCTAGAATTTCCCAAAGTCTTATGGCTGGTTTTTGAGTGTCCAAATTCAGACACTCAAAAGCCACAGTTACAAAGACCTCACACATGAAAATTTCAACTGGTAATACATTTTCTACTCACCTCAAAGATTAGACCTCTAAAAACGTTTTCAGACATAGAAAATTTTGCTTTTAGTGCTGCTAATAACTATCAATTTTCCTCCTTGACACCCATTTCTCTTATAGCATCCCCATAGTGTAATCATGATAACTGAACTTGGGAAAAGGCCCATAATAACAGTGGAATCATATTTAACTTTCACCAGATGCATCTCAAATGGTTCATTCTAATTATCCAAATAATCATGCTCTACCTGGTTTAAGAAAGCTCTTGCAGATATAGAAATAATGACAAGCTGCAAGCCTGACTACTCAGCAGGTAAGCAGGCAGTGCAATTATACGCTTCCTGTTGCTTAATATCACTGTGGTCCTCAGCAGACTCACAGCCAGGTCATAAACCCAACAGAACAGAACAGCCCTGTCCCTTTGATAGTTGACTTATCCCGAAGTGCCAGGGATGCAAAGTAATTACATAGTACTGGTGCACTGACTCTGTATGTGACTTGAGCAACAATTACACTCACAGCAGTAATTTAGCCTGGCACATTCAGATGAGTTTTGCTGAAAGATGGGACTCTCAGGTTACAGAAGAGGCCCTGAAGAGCTCTGTCAAATCCCTTTATAACATCAGTGTCAACCTGTAAGTCAGACTTATGCCTATGCTCTTCCAGCAGTGCAGCCGTGACGTGAACCTGCACCTTAGTGTGTGGCTGTCAAACCTTCTGTGCTCAAAGACAAGGCTACTAGACAATGCTTGGTTGTGTGGCGCTGCAAATACTGTAGAGCCCAAGCAGAACCCAGCCTTCAGGAGCTCTCATGAGACAGGGATAAATTATTGACACTTCTGATGTGATTTAAGGAAGGAGTAAATGCGTCGCATGTACTGGCTGTAAGCAGTCTGGCAATGAAGACCCCAGCTGTAGCCAGAGGTCTGGGAGAAAATTCCATCCACTACACCAAACACAGCAGAGTGCAGCCAGTTCCTCACAACAGCACTCCTCCAGTGGCAGTAGCATTGCAGGGACAATCTGAAAAGACGAGTCACCCATTTTTCAAGGTCTTTGCTGGGGGCTCTGGTTGCAGGAGACTACATCTGAGAGACTGGTAGTATCACATCTTAAGTGCTGTGTCCAGTTCTGGGCTTTCCAGGATAAGAAAAAGTAAGACATACTACCATGGTTTCTCAGCACCTATTTACTGTCTGACCTATGACTGAAAAGGCAGAAATCTCCTCCAGCTGCCCTAGCAGCACCAAGATTCCAAACAAGTCTGTCCATTTTCTGGACAGTGACTCTGTAGAACTCATTGTATGGTTCAAATGAAAAGAAAATGACAGAAATAAAAAGACAAAACGTGTCAATGTAATGTATACAGGTCTCTGGAAACACAATAGCACCAAACTTGGTGGCAGAAACTCAGCCTTCTA
>VZUA01076454.1:615-14303 GCA_013401035.1 Horornis vulcanius | reverse complement strand
TCCAAGTCAGAGAACTGCTGCATGGTGTAATAGATGGGGAGGAGGTCGTCATGAAAGACGTGCATCAGGTTGTCTGGGTTGAACCTGTTGGCAATCAGCGCCACATCAGGCACAAAGACTGGCTTTGGCATAAATTTCAGCGCAGCAGCTGGCAGCTCCACAAAGTTGAAGTACTGGGTGTTGTGATCTTCCACAGAGGAGAGGTCGAGCAGAGCCGGCTGGAACCTCCGGGAGCCCAGGTTGGGCAGCATGACGGAGGAGTTGCTGTGAAAGTAGACAAACTCCTCAGCCTCAGTAGAGTAGCAGAGGGACTCAAAGCGGCAG
This sequence comes from Horornis vulcanius, assembly GCA_013401035.1. NCBI lineage: Eukaryota > Metazoa > Chordata > Aves > Passeriformes > Scotocercidae > Horornis > Horornis vulcanius. The sequence continues at coordinate 13,979 of VZUA01076454.1, read as the reverse complement.
ATGCGGTCGGTGTGCATCCTGCCAGTGCACACCATCCTGGTGCCGTTCTCCACCAGGGCCTGCAGAGCTGCATGGTAGTCAATCTGAGCCTCAGAAAGTTCCTGAGCCTGGCGCATGAGGACCAGCTCCTCCTCCACCGTGGCGGCATGATCGCACAGTTTGATGTATTTCCACAGCACAGCAGCGAGGATGGACACGAGCAGGGCATTGAACACAGCTGCTATGTTCATTCTGTAGTCAGATCCTAGCAGGATGACAGGTGGGGAATGCAACGGAGAGGGAACACATCATTAACGCTCTTTGACATGGTGAGGGCAAAGACCTGTGGATAATAAAACAAGATCCATTTAAACATCAGGTTTACAGCTCCACCACAGATCATATTTTATGGACTATTCAAGAGAGTTTAGGCTTCTTTCAGTAATTTCTCCCCTTCCAGGGAATGAGGGGAAGGAAGAAAAAAGTGCTGAAGCTCTCCCCAAAACTGTAAAAAAATATAAAGTTAACAGAATTGGGAGCTGCTCTACAGGAAGGCTCCTCTCTCATTTTCATTTCTATGCTTTTGAAGAAGAAAATACAGAAGAGTTTAAGGATGAGCTCTATGAATATCTATTAGAAAGAAAAGTATGTTCTCTGGGACTCTGGATCACACTGCTTTTTGCAGACCACTCCCACAGTGAGGGGAAAGAGAGCACTGCAGTCACTGGGTCACCTGCAGAGGACTCGGAGAGCAAGCTCCTCCTCCTCCCTCTCTGTACGGCTGAGAGCACTCAGCTGTGCCCTCACCTTCACTGGGCAGGCAGCGATAGCTCGAGAAGTACTGCCAGGACAGATTTTGCTACACTCCAGTGTGCAATGTGAACTAGTGAGCATCACATTCAATTTCATTTTATCCAGGGGTGGGGGAAGGCCTTGCAGGTCTGTGGACTGCCCTGAGGGAGACTCCTGAGTCACTAGGATGTTGTTACTCTGGCTGCAATCCAGGATCAAAGGCTAGGAACCGACATCGTCTTCCAAAAGAAATACTGGCATGGGAGAAAGGAGAGCTCTGCTCTTTATGAAAGGAACTGATGTGTCATTGAAGCAATCAAACCTTCATTTAGCGAGAGTCTGGCTCGCACAGCACAGCCAGCCCTTAGACAAATGATAAGCTAATGCAATTGAAGGGTTTCACTGTAGGCATTTTCCCATACCAACCTGAGAACCTTTTCTGGGCTGCTCCAAAGCCTTCCTGATTCTTTTTCTATTAGAGCCTGTGACTGTTTTCCTTCTATGCAGAAACACTACTAGCTTATATCAGAGTATTGATTATAACTTCAACTGTGAACTTCAATTGAGGTATTGATTCACTTACAGAATTTATGGGCTTCAATTTTCATTATGCATCAAGATTCACTGCTAGTCAGGCTGTAAATAATTGCACCTGTGACTAATGGGGAACTTTAGGTAGGGAAATTTCTGATTAGTATTTGCCCCACTAGATTGTTTTTAGATGCCATTCTTAAAGGTAGCAATTTTAAATTTCCTTTGGTGCAAGTTTGCTGTGGGAAAGAAAAAAAGCAATGTCTCAAGCACATGTTCTGACATCCCAAGCAGCCTTTAGCATTTTAACCAAGAGACACTTCTCACATGGCAATGTGGAGGAAGTTAGCCAGGTGTATTTGGGACCAAAGCAAACACCTCTATTGCCAAAGGAATTCCTTTGAAATGAGCTACTGCAACTTAAAAGGTTGATCCTGCAACTTGGAATTGAATGGAGAATCATTCATGGGACTCAATGAAGTCAGAAGGGATTCCTACACCTTATGAGGTCCCAACAGCCTGGGGGAATCTGTCTTAGGAAGAACTGAAGGTATGTGGGAGTCTGAATAATGCCAAAGAAACGAGTGCTAGCTGTAAGCCACACAGACTCAAGAGGTGAGCTCTGGGGATATGAGCAGCAAATTCATTTCAATTTCTAGCTACTCAGATGAAACAGAAATGAAGTCCACCTCCTTTGGCAAGTGGTCTGAAAAACTGCTTCATTTAGAGATTCCATAAAAGCAAAGCAAACAAACTAAAAATGTGTTGTTTTGATTTCAACCATGGAAAAAAAAAGGAAAGGGACCTAGAGTGGTCATCTGATTATCAGGGCAGGATCAACTCTCCATAAACCATGCCCCAAAGATGCTTCTCTATTTCATTCTTAGTATTCATTCATCTCTTCAGCCAGTCTCTATCAAGAGAGGCATGAAGGACTGTGATATACTCTTTTCTAACACTTAGCCTTTGTTTCCACCACAGCAATTTTAACTGGGTCTTGTCCCAGGTGCCACAGATATCCTGCACAGAAAAATGATGACTGTCACATTACATCTCAATCTGTCCTCTTCTGTCAACTGGGGATGACTGCTGCTCCTCATGGCTGTGCAATTCTCAACCATGGCTATTTCATGGACAGCCTGGAATGGAAACCCACTGGGGACAGCAGTACATCACTCAGGTTCTGCTAATGCAATCAAACCAGTTTTCAGAAAGAGAAATTTTTGATGGGGACAGATCCTGAATTATTTTATTGGTACCAACTTTCAAAGCTTTACTTCTTCACTGTCTTTGAAAAATGTCTAATGATATCCAATTCTGTACATAACCTCTCCACTACAAACCTATCATCTTGTGAGCACAGCTTTAAGTGACTTCGACAGCATCAGCAGGGAAAGGATCGAGCCCCAGCAACCATGTTCAAAGCCTGATAATCAGTTCATGGAGGAGACCTTTAACAAGCTAGTCCTCTGCTGCAAGCACACACTTAAAGGCCAGTCCGCAGGCATTGTGAAAGTTAACTTCTGTGGGTCAGAAGAACAACGCAACTACAAGTTCAGTGGAGTCAATGCAAGTCGCAACAACTTGGCAGAGGAGGAAAAACCACACGGCTTCTTTATTATTCCATTATGGGAAGGTAAGTGCATATGTGTGAGTGTTTCAAAGGCATAAGAAGCCCACAGTCCAGGAAAACACCACTGATACCACCTGCATTTCAGGGGAATTTTGGTGGTGGAGAACTGTGCCGACCATTACAAACCCCTTGAGCCAAACAGGCCTCCTTGAAAACAGCCTGTCCAAATGTTTCACCCCTGATTTGTTCTCTCCCCTTCAGCCCCAAGGGAAGGGCATAAGAGGCACTTCAAAGATGCAGCCTGGTGGATGCAGCCAATGCTCAGAGGTTGGCAATTCTCATTTCAGACTCTGCCACAGCCACACCTGCTAAATGTCGAATAATGAACAACTAACTCAGCTTTTTAGTAAAAATCACCTGCAAGGCCCTCTTCAACCTCTTCCCTCATTGCAGCTCTTTCACTTCCCTGCACTTAGCTGAAGTGAGTGTATGTGCTTTAGCCAACCAGGTGCCAGGAATACACGTCAAATGTTACCAATGCTAAAGCAACGCATCTTCATTTCTGTTCCTCATTGCCAGTTCCTAAATCTTGGTTCATGCTGCCTGGGAGAAAGGTGCTTTTGATGGAAGTGAACAACGGGATGTGGACAGGAAGGGGTGTTGCAGGCAAAAATGAAAGGAGGAATTCACAGGTTCTCAGAGAACTGTTTTAATTCTTTGCCTGTTTTCCCACATTTTATCATTCACCTTTTTTAAAATCTGACGCTTTCAGTGAAAGCAGACCTTCAGGAACTATAATTTTTGGTCCCTCAGGGAACGATTGAGCATAAATAGTAACAAACAATCCCAATGTTTGCTTTTACATACCCAAGAGAGGCTGCACCGAGAGAGTAAAGGCAATCACTCTCCATGTCCCCTGGTTCCTCAGTCCCCCAAGCTGAGATCAGTCATAAAGTGCTGTGAGCAGCAGTAGACCCAGGATAAGAAACTTTCCCAAGAGGAAGAGGGTAACACTGAAACAGGTGAAAGTATTTAGTTTTCCACCTGAAGAGAGCTGTTTCACAATGAAAGAAACTCTCATTACTAAAGCTCCCTCATGAAATGGGTCTAGAGCTGCCACTCCCACAGTGTCATCAGAGAACATCCTAAGAACTGAAGGGCACTTGCAGAAGTGGCAGGCCAGACACACTGCTACTTTTCTTAAGAGCAGAGTGCTCTGTGCTACTTCTTTCTACATAGAGGGCAGCCTCTGGGCCAGTCACCCCCACAGCTGCCCAGAGACTCCCTCCTCCCCATCCCTACATGTTCATCCACCCTCTTGCTTCCTAGTGACGCTGGGATAACCAGGGCTCTGCTCCAGGTGAGTAATACGCCCCAGTTACCAAGGAAATTGACTGGACTGACGTTTTTTCACTCTCTGCTTTGAAATGCTAAAGCACCTTCCTTCAGCACTAGGAGACACTGACAGACCTGAGCCAAGCCAGAAGAGATGTACATGTAAAAGCTGTGCAGAGCTTCTCGCTGCCAAGCTGGCAAAGGGTAGTGATGTCCCATGGGAGGGTTTGGGATGTGCCCTTGAGGACTCCTGAGAGGAGTGGGCTGCAGGGGGGCAGCAGGAGTGAGAGAGGGAGGTAGAAGAGGCAGATTTCCCTGGCAGTGATGCTGACAGGGCAGGGGGCAGCAGACTTAGAGCCAGACATGGGGAGTTCAACAAAAACACCGGTGGGAGGGCAGCTCAAGACTGTGCAGTGGAATTAAGAGCATATCCTGAGGCTTGCAGCTCAGCCACAATGGATGCCGCTCCAGCAGCTAAGAGCCTGTGGGAAGCACTCTATTTTTGGTCAGCTGATCTTTACTCTTTTTCCAAGAGTTCACAGGCATGAAGAGCTTACCCCATTTTCTTCCTCCACCCCCACTCACTTTAGCAAAAGCATCACAGTTTCCTTCTCACAACCCAGCTACTTCTCCTCTAACTAGCACTGTCTGCTGGTGAGCAGGTAAAGTCTTCAGGAATATTCATTTGCTGTGTTCAGCAGGCACTTCTGGCAGAGCCCTCCAGTGTCTTGTAGGTCCATAACACTCTCATGAAAGTTTGGACACAGCAGCATCTTCTGCCTGTTAGCTACAGGTTATCTGATGTATTAAACATCCTCAGGAAGTGGTAAGGACACAGGAAGCATAGATGGAGACACTGTTCTCCATCTCCTGTTAACATGCCTAGGAGATCAGAGTGGGTGGGATGAGAGAGGAATTTCCACTAATAGGCAGTTGGCATAAAGAACTGTTTGGATTCATTTAGAAGATGAGTTCTGTTGTTCTTTTTTTAATTGTGAAGCTACAGTAGGATGAATCACTAAAGCTATTAATATGATGGACAATGTTCCAAATCTCCTCTCCAATTTAAAAATTGCAATCTAGGTAAGAAATAGGGAGAACAGCTACAAAACCCACATTAAAAAATCCCAACTACAAAAAAGACAAACATACACTACTAAGACCTCCAAAGGGAAAAAACCAAGAGCTTGATCAGGGAGAACAAGGGTTAACAGGGTGACCAGCACACCTAAAGAGGGGTCACCTAATCCTGCAGGTATTAACAAAATGAGAAGCGCTGGTTTTGTCTATTTAGGCCTTGATGAACTTTGTTACCAACTGCCCGAACATCTTCCAGGCCAATGTTCAGCTTCCCATAGCTACAGCAGGCTAAAAAGCCTTATAAAATGGAAAACCAAAAAGCATGAAGGAGACACATTTCCAGAGAGCATCACACTCTGTGCACAGAGGGAAATGCCTCTTCATGGAGTCCAGCTTGGCTTTGGCCCAGCTGGTCAGCTCCTGTGCACAGACTGGCAGGGTGTCCAAACAGAACCATCTCCACAGTTCCCAGAAATGCAACCCAACTGGAAGTGGATTGGGGCTGCCCTTGCCACAGGACAGTGAAGGAGTTAGGACAGAGCAGCATGGGCAGGAAATGGGCTTCTTGTTACAGTAACACAGTGGGAGGGGTAGGAGCAGATATTCCCTCCTCAAGGACATCTTCCCCACCAGCACTCCCTACCCCTGGATCCATCTCTTGCTAGACTGGCTTTCCAGGACCAGTACAGGAAAAGAAAAGCATGCAAACATGGCATTTTGCACTCCCCCTGCAAAATGTCTTCTGTTCTTTCTCCCATCCCTGATGCAAGAGGCTTAGCTAAGGATTCAGTGTATATAACACATGCAGTTTTAAATACCTACTTCATTCATCCTTAAAGCAGAAGTTGCTAGAAGGCAGCTTTCCCAATTGGAAGGAGGGGGAGTTGGGATTCGGCAGCCAAGAATTTGCTTATATTCTCATCTCTGTCACAGATTCCCACAGAACTACAAGCAAGTCAATCCCCACAGCCTAAAAAGCTGTTATCATCTTATTCACTCTATTTATTTAATGAGATACATATATCTTTCACAGTACATAACACGTTAAAGAAAGAATGGTACACTGAATGATTGATATACTGGAACATTTTCTTTGTAAAAAGCAGCCAACTGTAGAAGTGCTGACTTTTTAAACAGGAAAAGAGCAGATTCTTGTAAAGGGAGTAAGCCCAGCAGTTAAAGATAAAAATATCATTATTGAAGCCTTATACAAAGCAGGGACATGAAAAATAAGACTATCTTTACTATATAGTCTCCAGAAGAATTTTAAAAATAGAGTTTTATTTTAAAAAAANTTAGGTTTTTATGGTTCAGCACAAGTGAGGAATTGAAAGCAAAGCTGTAAATCTTTCTATACAAGACTGCACCCAAGGAGACTGAGGTTCTGTGCAATGGTCCCTACTGCAAAAGTAGCTTCCATATGAACAGGAGAAGACTGGTGGCTACAGGACACCTCTCAGCTGCACTTATGGATAGAATACCTAAGTTTTCTTCCATTTCATTTCAGAGTCCGTGAGAGCTGGGACAGGAAGAGATCCAACCTGACTTTCACAATGACTAGCAGCCATTGATTTAATATTTGTTGATACTCCTGTCTTGATCTACAAAATAACAAGTGAAAAAAAATTTTCAACACTAAGCAGTCAATGTGTAGAAGCAAGCCACAAAGCTGAGCTAAAAGTATAAATCAAAAAAGAAAACTTCTTGGCCTTTTAAGATTTGCATTTCCAAGTTCTCCATCCATAATGGAGTATGAAACCCTTTCCCCAAACAAAATCCAAGATCTCCAGAAAATTTCCCTAAGAAAGATGCCTTTCTGATAAACAAGCTTGAGGTGAGAGATGTATGAAAAATGCGCTAAAAAGGTGGAAAAAAAGGGAAAAAAAGCTATTTCTCTCAGCCCTCAGGTCTTGTTCACCTTCTGAGAGTCCCAAGCCTAGAGATGAAAACCCAAGTTACTCAAAATAACCATGGCTAGACAGAGGAGAAAGCTTAACAGGCAGAGTTCATTCCACCTCTTTGTTCACCCGAGTATCCCACTGAAACCTATCTAGTTACATTGCCATTAAGAGTCCTGTCATAGGAGTAAAAAACCCTCTCGTTTTGCCTGGCCTCTTCCTTTTAGTCTGTAAACAAGATACTTTTGTCAGAAAAAAGGTGTCAAGACAGCAGCAGGTTTATCTTACTTCAGCGGTCTGCCTAAAGCAAAGACGGAGCAGGAGTGGCTGAAGGGAAAATTTACTAATGCTGCAAAACTGAATTTAAAAGAAAATGATGCGAAATCCCAAAGTACTGAACAAGCTGATCTTCAGCCACCCCAACTGTGCCTCTGGGCTTTAGCTGCCATCTGTTATTCTCTGTATTTTATCTATCCTTTCTTTGTGTGTTCTCCAGCGGGCAGAGTACCCGTGTTATTCGGGTACTGGGACTGGTGCTTAGCAGCATTTACAGCCTGAGCTCTCCCCGCTTTCCATCAGCATGGTGCCCAGGACCGCTCCTATGTGCTGCAAATCCTAAGCAGGAGCCAAAATTGTTCGGAGCACAGCACAGCCAATAAGAACAGTGAAAATCCCTCCTTGGTTACCACAAGCTCCACATTAGCATGTTTTTAGGGGAAGGTTAAAAAAAAAAAGTAATCCCATAGCACCACGTGTCCGGCAAGAAATACATTTCTGCAAACCTACAGAATTTAGTCCATATCAGAGATGTCTTCCCCATGAGACTTTAGTTTAAAAATGATAAAGCAAACCACAAGTCAAACAAAGAGGGACTACAAAGATGTGGGATTACAAATGGACTACTGACTCCCTTCCCACATGTGCACACACATAGAGGAGGGATTCAGCGTGAACTTGCATGGAAGGGGGGAGCAAGGAGATACCATCGAAAACATGCCAACCTCCCCCCTGTCCTCAGTACACTGCAACCAGGACTGCCAACAAAACTGAATTCCGAGCCGTATGTGATCAGCACAGCAAACACAGCACAGTTACAATGACACCCAGCAAAGAAATGCAGTAATTCAGAGCATCTGCAACCTTTTTAGTCTTGGAAGTACTATCACTGGTAGATCAGTGTTTCAGCACATGCACGCATACCTGGTGTCGCTAAATAACAGGAAATGCTATCCGGTGCCTCTCTTTCACAGGAGAAAGAAAAAAGAAGACACCTTAAAGCTATGCTTTGCAGGGGAACAAGCACTCTCCAGTCCTCTTCTTTCCTCACCATCACAAAGAAAAAGCAAAAATCCCATCTAAGAGCTCTCGGCACCGTAACCCGTGCACCATCTGCAGCCTGAGCTACCTTTCTCCCCCAGGTCTGAGCATGCTCCGTCTGCCGGCAGTGTCCTATCGCTCCAGCTGGCTCACCTCAATTTGTTAGCCTCCCAGAGGTCAGCCTTGCATGCAGGATGATTTGCTGCAGTATTCCTGCAAATCCCCGACGGGCGGCCACACTGAAACAAACACCACCGTGCTGTTTCACGGAGCTGAGCGTGTCTTGGGAGACAGGCACCAAACTGCTTTGGGGAGGGGGGACACACACGTTGTAGAAATCCTGCTTTTGAGGATCATTAACGCCACTGCTACTCCATACACTTCACACAAAAGAAGAAAACAATAGGAGAGTAGAGAAAAAAAATGCCCCTTGCTTGAGGACGTGAAAGCCTTTCCTCATGCTTTCTAATAATTCCCTTGGCACCAGGAAAGCAATTTCCCAGCTGTGATGGTCAGCAAATGGCTTAGAATTGAACAAGGCTGTGATCGCCCTCCTTCAGAGATCCAGGGAACAGTATTTTCATACCAAAGTTATTTTTTATGGTGGAAACAAGTAATTCCTAAACACAAAGGCACAGAAATGATCCAGGAGCTTGTAAGAGAATCTTCTACTGCACATAAACTCATGGAGGTGAATGCCTTAAACCAACCTTCACAGCAGAGCTTGAGCCTGTGGGGACTGAGCAGCTTCATGAAGATGGGAAATCAGATAAAACTGACTGGGAACACTTCCAGTTCTTATCCCACAGTGAGAGCTACATGCAGATCACAGCCCTCCAAAAGGCTCACGGCACAAAGTCACACCACTAAACACAGGAGTGAGATCCCAGCCCTGCACAGACACTTCTGCAGGCAGATCACAAGCAAACACACGAGGCTCTGCAAACATGTTGATTCTATATTTGCAGGACACATCTTGTTGAGTACCTGTGTGTGAGGATCCTCCCTTTGAGATCTAACAGGTAAAATAAGGAAGGATGAAAAAGTAGAAAAGTTCTCTAACACCTCCTCCCACATGCTCAAGGTGGACTTAAAACTATAGCATGAGCCTGTGCCTGTCCTGAGAGGATCTCAGAGAGACCCTGGTCAGTCACATCTGCCTAGTGGAAAAAATAATTAAAAAGAGCAAAGAGAAGTGAGCCCACCCAGTGCCCTCAGCCTGTCCTATTTGGACTAAGGAAATCCAAAGTCCCTCTTCCCTTTTTAAGACCATCTCATTGTCCTGTTGCCCATCTGAATACAAAGATGTTGCCTTGTGTGGAACAGGTCTGATATTTTTCCTCTTAATTTTGAAACTCTAGGAATGGAGTCAGATTTGGAGCTGACTTCACTTGAGAAAACACAGCTTGACTTTGTGCTTTCCACACTTCAGAAAGCTCCACAGCGTGACCTACCTCCCACTGATGCTAAGGGGAGCCTTTCCACTGACCCCACATATCTTAGTCAGCGACTTTATCAGCGGGACCCCAGATAACCCAGACACACCATGTTGGTCTCTTTCTCTTGGACAAGCTTTTATTTTACTGGAGAAGAAAGAACAACTTATACAGACTGGTCTTCTATTTATGAATAAGCTTCTTCTCTACCCCTGGAATGAGTTATATTAATGGATTTCTTATTTCATAATGCATAGAGTTAGAGTTTAACCCCAGTCCTGGAAAGGGTCCTGTTTGTCAATCTGCCGCACCACAAAGTACAAAACTACACCATTAAGGGGTGGGGGAGGAACCATAATCAAATAATTCCAGCAACTGCGAAATAGTAACTGTCCATTACTATTGCACCATAAGGCACCAAGTGTGGCAGTCCCAAGCTCTTCACAGTCAGCACCCACGACAAGCTTGAATGGGAGTTCTTAGCTCAGAGCTAAGAATTTGATGAATATTTAATACCTCCCATAAAGTTGCAGCCTTCAAAAACAGCACCACATTTTAGAACTCATGAAAAGCAGTACAGTACAAACAAAACTCATCAAGCTAGCAAGGAAGTCTGAATAGATCCCTCTTGGTTTAGGGCTGAGAAAGAGCAGGTAAATCATTATTTACTGAATCTTTGCAGTGCACATATATGTTGCAGGGGTGCCTGCATCACTCTGAGTCACAGCATTTATTATTTATAGTCCCAGAAGGACTCTCTATAAGAAATTGTTCTTCTTGCAGTGCTTTTGAACCAAAAGTGCATTTCAGTTTGAGAGCACCAAAAAAAATTATGCCTGAACTAACAAAAAAAGGTCTTTGTACTGATAAATACAAAAAGGACACAAAAGAAGCATTTGGTTTTTGGACACCAAGATTGGGACTTCACACAGAGAGGATGACATTTTGATTCTGTAAAAGCTAAAATTAAAACTCATGCCAAAAGGACCAGGACTTCGACCAAATATGGAAAATTCCTAAGCAAGAATATACTTTGACAGGGTAAAAGGTCTTTTGCTGAAGAATATCTCAGGGGCCAAACCCCACTTTGCTCAAATGCCTCAAGAATGACATGCTCCCAGGCTTAAGAGATGTAGGATGCAAGTTTCACATAAATCTTAGGTTTAAAAAGGTTTAAGTATGATCAAACATATTTTATACATACACACACACACAGTTAGGTTATGTCTTGACATCAACCTGACAAATTCATAGATATTTATTCTCCTCTTCAGATATGTGCATGTTTTATACATATTAAACTTATACTTGCCTGCTATCTGCATTTGTCATATGCTAAACTACTCAGTCGGATAAAGCCCTCCATCCCTACTAGGAACCACCCTAGCAGCATTGTGGCCTGCCCCTGTATATGCAGTGTGTGTGGACAAGTCACCTGCCAGTTCCCAAGGCAGGAGATGGCTTTGGTAGCTGTTCTGATTCAAGTTAGGTGTCACCTGGGCTCTTTCAAGTTCCCATTTTGCCATCACTAATGAGAGGTCAGCAGGGTGACAGAGATAAATCAATTCCCTCTCCTACAGCTTTGCCAACTGCGCACCTGCAAATGTAATTAGTGCCAATGTGTCTGCAAGGGAATCTGAGATAATTCATGCTCATAAGAGCAGTTTGGTAAGTCAATGATGTTCAGCAAGACTGACATGAGCAATGAAGAGTAAAACATTGCCCGTGAGATCCCTGGGTATGGCCCCACCCTGGTGCTTCCCACAGTAGCTATTTGTTAACTGTTTTTGCCCAGGCAGCAGGAGGATCATCTGCCCTCTCTCAACATTGAGCCACAACCTCACATGAAGAAACTTCTCCCATTTTACAGACAAAAAGACTGAACCTGTCAATGGGGTCTGGGTGGGATGCACCACACCAGTATCCAGTAATATGGAGTAGCTTCCTGTCAAAAATCTACCACAATCAAAACTTCTTGTGTATTGCAAGGCTGTATTCATGGGCTGTGTTCAAGGGCTCAAGAGAGAAGCTGGGGCCTCCAAGACCACAGGTGACAGAGTCAACAAGGTAAAGGACAGAGAGGAATAAGCTACCAGATCAGTCACTGTTGCTCTCAAAGAGCTGCCAGAGGAGTAGCCACAAGCCTGACACGCTCTGCTCCCTACACACCTTCCTCCCATCTTTTATTGCCACCACACTTGCTGTACAGAAGGTCCAGGGGCCTCCTGCATGCCTGGGAACCCCCCCCGGACCCACAATTTTAGACTCAAGCTGGAGGTCCTGTCAGAATGACTTGTCCTGGGAATTTTGGAGGAAAAGGAAGAGAACCTCTTTTCCTGTCTGTTGAGACAAACAGGGTAGTCATAAACAGCAAGTCTCACAGATGTCTTAGGAAATCAAGATGTTAGTATCGCAGCAAAATACAGCAATTGAAAGGAAAAACACTCCTGAAAGTGAACATCATGGGGGTGCCAAGGTATGGAAAAGAAGAGATGTAATAGAAATACAAAACTTGCTTTTCAGGAACTGACAGGCTCTTAGACAGAACTATAGGGGTGAACAGATGCCAACTGTGTGGAAGTATCCAAAGGATAGGGCTTAAGATGTCCAAGAATTTGACTGCCTTCACTGGATTATGCAACTGGTCTGCAAGTGGGCTGCAGTTGTTCCAGAACTGATGAGAACTTCTCAGTTCACAAGCAGAATTACAGGAGGCCTTCAAGGATAGAGGTCCAACACTTGGTTGGTCTTTATGGGTGCCTTCCAACTCAGATTATTCTATGATAGGACTGTTGCCTGAAGCTGCCTTTGTTCTAACCTTCCACTTTTTTTATGTTCAGGGACTTTGTGCTTTCTTAAAAACTTTGAGGATCCAAACCCACAAACCAAAGTCCTAGTACTTCATGGAAAGAACTCCACAAGGAAGCAGTAACAGCATCTATAGCAGTTTCGATCCAAGCTGGAGCATGTGCTTCAATTAGCCAGTTTCTGACAAGTGCCTGGAAGTAGCCAGAACAGCAGCTTGACAGGAAAATAGTTCAGAGCCAAGCTAAAAGAGAATCTAAATCAAATCAGGTTTAATAAAAAGGTTTACTGCCATTTTGAGTCCCATAATTGCAAACTGATTGTTTTGTCTCCAACGCCCCCTTCAGCCACACTTGTACAACACATCCTCACTTAAAGGATGCAGCCAGCACACAACCCAACCCTATTCCTAGGACAGCAGTGTAATATTGACAACAGACAGGAGCACCGTATCACAGGATACCCACCCTCTAGTAACCTTTTAGACTAATGCTAAAGGTGCAGTAAACATCCATGTTCTGGGTGGGGAGCATATCCCAGGGGTGCTGACAGTCACATGAAATTTCAGAGCAGAGCATTAGGTCTCACAAATCATAAAATAACTTACACAGGAGGTTA